>JASDQU011441479.1:7695-23488 GCA_032191745.1 Picea mariana
CAAGTCGAGTGTTAGCAACTTCATGAGTTTCCCTAGAGAGAGGGGCACCCCCTCTCCCCCCTTCATGAACCATTGGATAAGTGTAAAAGCAAAGGAAAGGGAGGGCCCCACACCTTGGGCGCCCCCCTTGGACCATGGAGAAAGTGTTTAAACATGAAAAGGGAGTTCCCACCCCCTCACACCTTACTTATCTCCCTCATGGTGTGCCCCCCTTCCCTTGGTGCACCCCCCTTGCTAGTGGGCCTCCCTTGCATGCAAATGACACTTGGAGAGCATGCAAGGAGGATCTCCTCTCCCTGTCTCCCTTAAAAGAAAGTCACTTCTCTTCATTTTGCAATGATCTTTCATTATAACTTCATGTTGCCCAAATTTCTCCTCACTCTCTCTTGCGCTCTCCCAAATTCTCTCTTGTAATTTTGCTGCAAATTTGTAGCCACATTGTGGATAATAAAAGTGAATCTTTGGAGGATATCTTCATGTTCTCTTGGTGTTCTTGCATGGTGTTCTCATTGAGGTAACTTAGCTGCAAATTTTAATGTATTTTCATGCTTACATTGTTCTACTTGAAGACCCCAAGCAAAGTATTTTGTTGGGGATATATTTGTAGTAGTATTGCTATAATTCTTTGTGGGTTGTTTCTATTTGTGTTTGCAAAGTATTTTACAATCCATTTAGAGGATCTCACCTTCTTGTCTCATTGTGTAGCAGAAATTTGCATATTTGCAGGTTACCAAAGGCTTGGAGGAGTGGATTCTAAGTCTGGGATCCCACTTCTCCAACCATCAAAAGCTTCCTTTTATTTTCTGTTTTCATTTTCAGCCATTTATCATTCATTTTCAAGCTATTTTCTTCCATAACCTTGCAAATCTAATCATCTTTTTCCATTCATATTTTTACATAAAAATTTATGTTTTGTGTACTAACCAAAACTAACTTGTTTTAAGTCTTTTTTAGCACTTCTCAGCACAAAAAGCTTGTTGTTTTGTGAAGGTTTTCACCAGTTTAAGGGGAAGTGCTGCCCATTTTTTGCCACAAGGAACTCAATGAAGCATCCAAGAGTTGTGGTGTCCAACCCTTTCACTCCTCTTACTTTCTAAATCATTGTAAGCAGCCCAAGAGAGTCTCTTGGGCTTGCAATCTTTATTTATTTTCCAAATTTGTAAAATTGTAAAATATTTCAAGCATTTTGCCCACACCTTGCATGTGAGTGGCCTTGCCACCCTTGCAAAATCGTGTCAGCTAGTTTAGATTTCTGATTTTGCTCAAGTTGTTTGCCCCACTTCTCCCACAAAGAGAAGGTTGAGTGGCTAGCATCTACTTGTTTATTTTTCAAGTCTTTTTTCCCACCTTGGTCACAAGATCAGTAGGTTTGTCCTCCACATTGTGCCATAGTTGTGAGGCTTATTAACTTGTTTCATTTTTTCCCACCTTTGTCCTTGAGGCAAAGTTGTGTGGCTAGATAATTTATTTCCTTTTTCTAAGTTATATTATTTTTGTTTTTCCCACACCTTGTTAATTATTACAGCTGCGTGAGACATCCTCCAGGACACAGACTGAGTGAGTCGACCTGAGAGAGAGCCCATGAGTTGGGTGTGCCCATGAGATGGGTGTGTGGTTCCTCTCTGAGACGGAGATGGAACATTGTGTGCCCTTGTGTGGGGTGAGGAAGCCCATGAGCTAGGTGTGTGGTTCCTCTCTGAGATGGAGATGGAATGTTGTGTGCCCCTGTGTAGGGTGAGGAAGCCCATGAGTTAGGCCTATCGTTCTCTCTGAGACAGAGATGAAACGATGTATTGGTCTCCTCTGTGTAGAGAGTTGAGATGATGTGATACTCCAAATGATTCTCATGTGAGACGTAGTGAGAAAGAGATCTGTTGAGTTGGACGTGCCTGTGGCTGAGCACGAGTGAACGTGATCCTAGTGGTTGAGCACTAGTGAGTGTGATTCTCCTATGAGACGCAGTGAGATAGAGATGTGGACATCCCTATGACTGAGCACAGATGTATGTGCCCCTAGTGGCTGAGCACTAGTGGGTGTATGAGATCCCTTGCTATATTGTTCAAAAGTTAGACTTACCTGTAACCCTATTTGTGATGTTAAGGGTACAGGTCGGCCCACCATAAAGTGAAAGATAATTAATGTAAAAGATAATTAATATGGTAATTATTAATTATATTGTGAGTTATTGAGGTCGGCCCTGTTGTGCCAATAGACATTACTTTTGATATGCTATGCTCAGTCTAATATAAATAAAAGTAAATTCCCCATTGAGGAAATATAATACAATTGTGAGTTTGGAAATTTCAGCAAGTACTTGTTCTTGGGCTGAAGTGCGCACCTCTCTTGGGCATTAGTCTTCTAGGGTTTGTAAGCACCCTTTTGTGTGCTAGGTTTATGGTGTGGGAGGTCTTTCTCTTGAAGAATATAGCAAAGGATTGGTTGGGTTTTCTTCCCTTGTTGAAAAGGGTTTCCCAGGATACTTCTTGTGTACTTGTGCATGGTATTCCTTTTTGTGATCTTGGTTGCTGCAACAAATTGTTAATGGTGAAACTGCAAATGTCTATGGTTCAAGTAAAATGATAAAAATGGAATGAACTTCATGCTTAAGCCTAGCTTAATGAAAAATCAACACACCTTGCATTAAGTGGCTTTGACACCCTTGCAATATCATGCTAGCTAGTTGTTAGGTTTCAATTTTTGCAAGTAATTCAATTTTGCCCCGTATTCCCTCACCCTGCCACTTGTGGATCTTGGGTGACAAGAAAGGACAAAGGATCATGCGGCTAGTTTAATTAGGCACTCAGTTTCATTATTGTTTAACCATTAAAAAAGGTGACTTGAGGAGGCTAGAAGGGGTTGAAGTCGGGGACAATTTCACGTCACTAAATGTCCTCTTTGTTGAGCGCCCAAGCACTTTGGATTTGACCTGTGGAGCTAGGGGAAAACCTTGATGTTCTCTTGTTGAGCACCCAACACTTCCTCTTGGTAAAGGGATAAGGAACTTGGTGTAGTCACATAGTTTAGGATTCTCACAACTCACATCTAATTCCCCTAAGTTCAAGAGAGACCTAAAATTTATTAAAATCAACCTACTCACATTGCACAACATTCACATTTCAAGTCTTGCAATTTCCTTTTATGTAATTTGCTTTCAAGCACTTTCATTCTTTCATTTTCAGCAATTTATGTACATGTGATTATTTATTTGTTTGTCAAAGTATTATTTATTTGATATCTCAAGCATTCTTCATTTTTTTGAAATAATTGTTCAAGTGTAAAGTTATTGTTTAATTCACTATGTAAGATATTCCATTCTTTATTTTAAGTTGTAGAATCATCTTTCTTTTGTGCATATTTCAATAAGTTAAATTTGGTAATCTTTAGGCACTGGTCTATTTATTATTTTGTAGAAAGAAAGATTTGTCTATCATTGAAAGAATTGCATCTTGCGTTATTGTTTGTCATTGGGTTGGGTCTCTTTAATCCATAACTAAATTAACTCCTGGAACTAAGAAACCTTCACATAGTTGAATAGGGTCTATGCCCCTTGGCTTCCCTAGGAGTGAGCCTAGATGAAAGGAGTCTAGATTGAGGTGACAGTGGGTCTAAACTCGGGTTTGTGCCTCCAAGGACACACCAAGTGGGTTGGAGACTTCTCCACATTTGTAGGTGTGTATTAGGCAGAAACAGTACCCAAGGTTCACCATTCTAAGTGCTTTTAGGCTCTCTTGGGGTGCTTTTCATCACCCAACATCTGTGTTTTCTTTGTTTTTTATCATATATCAGATTCTGGAAATGTTGGACAGCAACAAGCTGGCCCAATTTGCAGCATATAATCAAGGGGTAACTCAGGTGTATGTTATGAACATAAATATACATAAATAGATATTCATAACATAATAATTAATTAATAAATAATAATAATTATTAATAATGAAAGGTCATGTCTCAAAGGATATGACTATTGGTTAAGGGCACCCCTGCGTGGGTATATTAACGAGCCCTCATTCTCATTTGTAAATATCATATATCTTATCATATATTATCTTATATCTTATTATTATCTTATCTATTCATTTATTATTTACAGTCCTATATGGATTACTTTGTTATATTCCAAGTATTTTGGATAATTCTTGTGTGAGCGAACTTTGTTCGTCTCAGTATATCATTCATTCTTGATTTTTGCGATTAGATCTCACTCTTGTGTGGTAAAAGGTACTTTTCTCTTCATCTAAAGAGTGATATCTTAGTGTTGATTTATACTTTTGTTGTAGCATACTTTTTTGAGATCTTAGCACTCATATAATTAGCTCCTAACCCTCTTTATATTGTAGTAGTTATTGCCCTAACTCTTGGTTGAATATTCTCAAGGAATTTGACTACTTTGGCACTGATCTATCTAACCATATATTGAGATGTGTAGTTTGAAGTGACTTGTATCGTGAGCTACCGAAAGATACTATACAGGTTCTTTCCAAGGATTGGGATACCCCTCGTGGCTTCAAGGATCTGCCTAAAGTGAAGGGGAGATTGTGTTAAGGTGACAGTGGTGGATTTCCTATATTGTGCTTATCCCCAATAACACCCTTACAAATGTTGCAAGTTTGGGCAGTAACATTTTTTGGCGCCATTCTCGGGGAGGACCTTGTGGGTTTATTTATGGCTCTTGATGACATCAACCCACCAAGTTGGGTAACTTCTTTGTATTGTATCTTGATGAGAATATTTTTATTGCTAACTTGATTGTAACATCTAGCGACTCCACTGAATCCAATACAACAAAAAGGTGCTCTACAACAAGGATCATCCAAGGTATACTTTGTCTTGTTCCTGGACCTGAACTTGTTTATCATATAAGGAAGCATAGGCTCCAAGCAAGGGAAGTAAATAATCGTGTTGGATTTGAAACTTTATATGATATAAGAAGATTATTTCTCGACTCAAGTCCTCTAACTCAAATGGCTACTCTGTGGTTGACAGATACTTTCAAACCAATTGATTTTTCTAACATTGCATGGTATCCTCGTGATATGCCATCTTTTGTGGAAAAGTTCCCAGCATTCCATGGTGATAATGCTATTAGTACAAGAGAGCATTGGGATGCATTCATAGAACGTATCATCGATGTGGGAATTTGCCATTTGGATGTTTTGTTCAAATGCTTTGCTCTATCATTGAAAAAGGATGCTAGGAAGTGGTTTTATCATTATCTGATAATTGTATAAATTCTTTGCAATCATGCCAAAAGGTTTTCTTTGACAAATGGTTGGAAAAGAAAGATGTTTGGTTTCTTTTAAGTGCTTTGGCTAACATTAAGAGAAATGAAAATGAAACCACTAATGAATTTGACAAGATTGTGCAAGATATTCCTTAGACTCATCAACCAATTGTGAACACAGCCTCGATGTACTACATGAATGCCCTTTAGGGATATTTCAATTTCTTCCTCCATAGTGCATGTTACCCCCCATTGCCTAGGGGTAACTAGAGGAGATCATGTCTCCTGGCTCGAAATGGAAACAATGATCCTAACCATGATGATGATTAGCATGCCCATAGTGAAGATTTTTTGAGGTCGTAACAAGCTTCCATCTAGGTCTGTCTTTGACCTCAAGATGGCTCTAAGTTTTTGTTGTCTGAGATGAACAAAGTTCGTTCACACAAGAATTATCCAAAATACTTCAAATATAACACAATAATCCATGAAGGAATAATGTATAAATGTATAAAATATGAATAGATAAGATGATTACAATTGAGAATGAGGGCTCGTTTATATACCCACGTAGGGGTGCCCTTGACCAATAGTCATGTCCTTTGAGACATGTCCTTTTATTATTAATAGTTATTATTTATTAATTAATTATTATGTTATGAATATCTATTTTATATATATATATTTATGTTCATAACATTGTCACACACTTCTTTGCTACTGTTTTAAATCAGCAAATAATCAGGAACTTCACTGTTGTTTTAGTTAAGGTTACATAGGCTTTTAGGTGCTCTAGCATGTAGTTTTAGTCACCAACAAGTTAGCACACGCATACCATAAAGTATGTAACACACCTCTAGATCTTTACTGTTGAAATAATGTTGTTCTAAAATCTAGCATACATGAAAATGAACACATATTTTTGGTCAACATGACCCTGGATNAAACCAGTGTGGAATATAAGTCTATATATGTGGATTAAAGAAGGTGGAATACAACAAGTACATGAAACAAATGAACTTGATACAATGGCAGCTTCTCTCAAGTTGCTATACAAGTCCAAGATTAAAGATGTGCCCAAGCATGGTGAACCCTCCTCAAATGTTGCCCAATCCACTGAAATGAAGTGTCCTTGCTCCCTGAAGCTCTGATGGAGAAACCCTTGCACACAACTCTGAATATGTGAGCTACCTCTCCACTGAAACTGTCCTCAAAGAAATCTGACCACTGCAAGACCTCCCTGCTATAGGTGCGCCCTCCTCCTATAGTGCGCCCTCCTCCAAGCAAGAACCACAACCACAAATAAAAGAGGGCCTCAGCCTCCATGAGTCCTCCATGAAAGGAGGCGCCCAAGCTTCCCTCAACCATAGCCTCCATCCTCACCTCAATGCTCTCTCTCAAACTCTCCAAGTGAACATAAGAGTGAATGAGCCTCTCCTTGCCCGATGTGCCCCCTCTTGAACCTCCATAAGGAAACCTAAAAGATGGATGGATGAGATCATCCCATCCCACCTCTAATCAAAGGTTGAGATCATCCCATAATAATCTCACTCAAAAACCCACTTTGGGTTAAATTCCCTAAGTTCACTTTATGTCTCCTAATTCACCCACAGAGTGAATTAATAGTCATTTTAGGCTAAAATGACCAAATTTCACTTTTGACTTAAATCTCCTAAGTAAAAGTGAAATTAGACATAAAGTACAAGGTACATAGTACAAAGTATTTCCCACTTGTGTTTAGAGGCTCACAAACACAAAGTGACCACTTCCCAAGGTACACAAATCTCAACACATAGATGGCAGCCCAGTAGCCCCCTTCATTTATCTCTACAGCGACAGATCAACCAAGGCTCATCACATCCAAACAACCCAACATATGGGAGATGGTAAGCTAGCGTCACCATGAGGTATGTTAGTCCTTTCATGTAAAGTGTTGTGCTTAAATTACTAGGCATGTGGATGAAGATCATTGGTTGAAGTTGGATAATGGATAATTGGCCCAAGAAGTTATGTTTGTTGCCTTGTTTCACCTCGGTGGTCAACGTTTGTGCCCTAGTCTCGTATTGTCATCGCCCAGGGAAAAGGGGTACTACTGGGAGGCCCTCACAAGGGTAACGTTCTGTTCCCCACCATACTTAATGTATGAATAATGTTGATGTGCTCGTTTAACCATAGATAATGCTACACCATTGTCACCCAACCATACGCACAAAGCCACCCCCGAGCACCTTAACCTTTGATAAAAAGAATGATTCCAGGAAACCACACCAGAACCAACAGATAACCAAGAGAGCACACTTTCTCCAAGGGTAGCGCACAAGAGAAAGTACCAGAAAGACTAAACAAGAGAAAACCATACAACTGCAGTTGATGTTGCTCCTCCTTCAAACTTGCCCACTGTTTCTAGTTTCCTGAGTGAGAGTTAGTGAACAAATGAGCCAAGACGTCCTCTATTTATATTAATCTGTCCAATGACTTTTCTGGCTGGGCTGACTTGACTTTCTGGTAATTATATTTTTTGTTTATCTTTTTCCTATGAGGCCGACTTGTCTTCCTGGAGGATAATACCTTAATATTATATATTATGTTGATCCGACATGTCTTCTAGGGTTTTCACACATCTGTTTAGGGTTTCTCTTACTTCCGGAATATTCTATTCTAGTCAAAGGTTACATATGGAGGTTAATAACTCCTGCAACTACCATAATATCGACACTCCCTCTTAGCTAGGGAGGTATTAATGGTCCCAAACACATGGCATGGGTAGGACTCACATAGTCTTGTAGCCCATTCTACAGGTAGCATCATCATAGATCTAGTCACGAGTATCATCATCACTATCAGCATCATCTGGTAGCAATCTGGCATCAAAACAAGCCCTAAAGTAAAGTAACTCTGATCGTTTCATTCACCCTACTTGTACTTTGATAGGTTTTCTTGGGAAATATCCCTCGACTTGGGTACTCACACACCTAATAGGGTCTTTTGATGGTCCTCCCATACCTAAACTTGCCAAATTGCATAAAGTCTTGAGCTAATGTGAAGATTGAAGAAGATACCTAATGTGAATTGCTTATTTGGCTTTGGTATTAAATGATGGCTCAGTTTGTATGATTGTAATGACTCTTGTATCTCGTGATTGTTGGTCTTAACTGATACTGTGGACTTTGATTGACCATGGTGCACTTGACAAGGTCCTTTGGAGGATGTTTTCATGATGACACCCAGGACATTGTGCACTATTTAGAGGACATTGCACACTTGATGCAGGGCGTAGGGCCATATGATGACTAGACACACCATAGGACACTCTCTCATACCTCCTGGACCCTGGACAATGGATAGATGAGCTCATATATTGCACATGTGTTTAGATTAGTTATTAGATGGGCAGGAAGCCCACACTATGGATAGTGCACTCCGGAGCCACATTAGACTTTGTTTTGAAGATGTTGCACTTGGAGATGATTGGACACCCCTTGGAGACACAATGGACCTTCCTTTCACCTTGGACGTTTACCTTTTCAACCTTGGATGCTGACCATGTTGATAATGACGTCATGCGCTATGATGATTTGATGATGGTGAGGTTGACCTATCACTAGGGCATCCATTTTAATGATGAGTTGGGGTCCTTTGATGATGAGACATGCTTTTGATGAGGAGGTGTGACCTTTCTCCTGGCTTTGCACCTTTTGATGAGGATACATTGCCTTGGAAGGCTCTTGCACCCTTCTAGAGCATGATGTCACCCTTGTTGGAGCATCTTGTGTTGAGATTTGGTAGCTTGGAGGTACTTCTGCATTAGCAGCACTCAGCATGCGGAAGTGACCAAGCAAATTATCTCCTAGTGACTTTATAATTATAAAGTGATTTTATAAAGTTGAGTCTTTTAATTTCGAAATGTAAAAGTGACTTTATGATGTTATGGGTCACTTTATTAATTAAAGTGATCTCAATGAATGATTAAATCGTGACCATTGATCTCAAGGGTAAGTGAAGAGTCACTTGAGGGAGATCAAGAGTTAGAGGAGTTACATTTCGAAATTGCTTAAAGACAGCTTATTAGGAGAAAGAGGGCGCACTTTTGAGGAGAGCTTGAGTGAAGGTGAAGGGGCACACATCCCAAGGAAGTTTCTTTGCTTGGAGGGAAAGAGTTTCAGCAACCAGAAGTTGGCACGCATCCCTAGGAGGATTGGCACGCACTTCTAGATAGTTTCAGTATTAAAGAGGAGGTCGTACAACTAGGAATCCGTACAGTACAGATTGGAGGAGGCCGTACAGCATTTTATGCTGGGTTTTGCAGCTATAGTTAGCACAGAAATTTCTACTATGTATTGGCACGAATTTCGAGGTGTATTACTGCAGCAAATAAATCCGTACAGCAAGGTACGGATCTGTACCTTTTTCTGGGCACGAAAACCAAGGAATATTTCTGATATTGGTGGCTGTACAGTCCGTACAGATTGTACAGGAAATCAGTTTTTGATTTCAGACTGTGTTACTATGGATTTATATGCTGTTTTTGTTCAGTGAGAGTGAAAGTACAGATGATTAATGCTGATTTAAAGTTGTTGTTGTAACTCAGAAATTTTCCTAAAGATGAATAAGAAACTTTCTCCTCAATTCTGTCATTTTTTTCTGTGCTATTCTTCTTGGGTTTTACCCAGAATTTTTCATGGTGCATATTGGATATTTTGTCCACTGTTAGTAAATGATTTCGCTGCAGATTTAGTTTCAAAACTACTTTATTTAGTGTTTCTGCTCATTAAGTGCAGCTAGTAAAAGATTTAATGCTTGGCTGTGATAACTTAATTGGAGGCTGAAATCTGGTTATAATTTAGTGAATTTTTGAACTAATTTCAACATCTTTCACTCAGTGTGATACTTGAGGGTACATTTTGGTGTATTAGCATGTCTTATCATTATTTGAGGCTATTTTGGGGGTCCGTCGTGACCTATCCACCTTGTATCATGGGCATTTTATGTTTTTAGGGATTTCTAAGGGATATAGCGCTAGGGTTACCTCATATAAAGAGGTTGGCACTCCATCCTTGTAAATCATAACACAAACTTGTGGAGAATCATCATTATTTGTCTTCTTTTCTCTCTTCATCATGAAGCACTTATGGAAGGATGATCTAGTGGATGTTTTTTCTTGTTTTGGTGGATGTCTCATAAAACTAGGGTTTCCTCATGCATAGCGATTTGGCTTAGTAAGTGTTCCATTCCAAGTTTAAGTGTTTTTCTCATGGTATATTTGGTGGATGTTCTATTAGATGGTTAATAGTTGCATGTTATCTTGTATCTTGAATGATTTTGTAGAAACCCTAAGGAACGATTAAGATTATTTATCCCCTTCCCTTGTTCATCTATCTAAATTTGTTGAAGCATAAAGAGGTCAAGCTAGGGATTATAATTACATATCCCCTTATACTTGATCTCGAGGTTAAAATCTAGGGTTTATAAGGGCATAAACTCTAGGGTTTGACCTAGTTCCATTGGAGATCTCGTTGCTAGATGCTAGAGAAGAAGAAAACAACGCCTAGGTTTATAAGGGCATAATCATTAGGGTTTGTTTCCTAGAAGGTTTGGCTCGGTTTTATGATTGAATAACCCTAAGCTTGCATCTTCAACTCTTTCCCTTTCCTTTAGCAAGCTTCTATGTTGTTGCATTGACTCCATATCCCCAAGGATCTAAAGAAGGAGCTAATCATTCTATTGCCACAATTGATTACAAACCCTAATTTAATAAAACTCTCTCTCACGATTGGTGTTAGTTTAGGACCTTTGCATTTGCATCTTCATTTACTATCATTCTCTAGCTTAATGTTGTGCATCTTGACCTAGATTCGTCACCTAACAGTAATTGCTGCAATTTCTTCATTTTCATCCATTAGGGCTTGTCATATTGCACTCAACTAACATAGTTTCATGCTCTTTACTTCATGCAATCATTGGTGAATGGTTTACAAGTATTTCCATCGTTATTTGGCATATCTTCATTCATTTTCTTTCTGATTTTAGAGCTGATACATCACTTTTGTTATAAACTTGTCATATGCTTAAATATTTAGCTTTTCCTTGCAAGTCTATTTCAGCTTTCATTTTTATTTTGATAGCTAGTGTTTCAGAGCATTAAATTTATTTTCTTAGCTTAGATAACATCATTGATGTTTTTCACTAGCATCGCTCTCACACACACAATTAACTTATCTTACCTAACTTACTTTGCCCTTAACTCAACCCTAGCTAGTCAAGCAACCAATAAAGGGGGTCGTAGATTTGCCTCTAGCTTGCTATAGGATCCTTAGAGGTTGTTGCGGAAGCCTCCCTTGTGTTGGATCTCTATCCATCATTAAAACGAGGGAAGTACTTGCCTAGGTGACACTGGCAATTTCTTCCATATGTTACACCGATCAAGCATCTTGTGAAGGCTTTGAACAAGTGCTAGATTTTGTGATAATAATAACCATGACACATAAAATGACAACCTCCTAAGAAAATGCACCATGCTAGCATTCTATCCAAGGTCAAGCAATCATTCTCATCTGAGTTGTCCATATGTTAATCAAACATAACCAAGGTACTTGGAGACAAAGTGCTCTCCTAGCTTGGTGAAACACTTTTGGAGCAAACCAAAAGTTAACAATACCTTCAACATTTTCATAGGGAACTAATTAAACCTAGGGCACAAAAAGAATGGCAATCAACACAAAATAATGCTGCAAATAAAAAACCAGACCAAAATAAGCATTAAATCTCCCATTAAAAATGGAGAAGAGACAAATCTAATATACATTGCAAACCCTGTCCAAATCTCGAAAAACAAACAAAATGCAAGCATAATTTTTAATGCGTGCCTAGGAATATGGAAACAACAGATCAGAATCAATCCCCACTCTACAATAGCTAACCAATGGTGATGAAAACACTTGATTTCCCCTGAGCTTGATGAAAGATGGTGAGAAACTCCTCTACTCTTAATCTCCTGCCTCTGTTTTTCAAAATGAAGGAAAGAAAAATAAAAACCGGATCTTAAAGGGCTATTGACGCTGACCCAATGATATATTCAATCCGTTCACGTTATTCTAAAAGATTGTGATATTTGACGCAACAATATCATGGCGTTGGAAACCTCGTGATTAACGTGATATTTTTGCAATACTTGCTTTAATGACCAATAGGACCACAAGTCTAGAGAACAATAAGTGCACATTGTGGTGCATTAAATACATTAAATACAACAATAGCCTTAGCATGCCAAGGAAAAAATGTCTAAAACAAAATATTAAAAACTCAAGCAAACATGTTCTCCTACCAGATGAAAATTGTGCGAATGAATATCATATGACAAGAAATAACATGAAATTAAGGAACAAGTAAAATGCTGATTAGAAAGTAGGACATAAGAAATTACTTATGGAAACGAGATCTGTAGGACTTCATTGAATGTGACTGAAACCCCTCTCTCAATACCATAAGGATGGACCGTACCTGCATTTGCCTTTGCCAAGAACAAGCAACTAAGGTGAGAGCATTCACATTCAAAAATGCATTTAATTAATATAGTAACTACAACATTCTGTATAATCCTAGGAGATAGTAGTTGTAGCATATGTTCCAGCGCATTAAATTTTAACTCAGCTTATGATACCTTAGATATCTGAGTTGCTTGGATACTCCCATTTTGTACTACTCAGATTGTACATTTTTCTAGTCCCATTGACCTACTTTTGTGGTCAATTGTTGGACATTAATAAAATTATCTTATCAGCTTGTGAAAAGTAGTAATGACCTTGAACTTCATATTTCAAAATATTCAAACTGGTTTTCCAGAAAAGGCAATTCTAATAGCAAGTCAATAGAGATTTTGGAGTTGAGAATTAGCAGATTAACAATAGTCAGAGCAAAACCCCAGTATTCTGAATATGAATCTTGTTCGTACCGAAGTTCGCCTAGCATACTCTGAAGCAGATAATGGTTCAACAGATGACTTTTCCAACAAGTCCAGCTGAAAGATTCAATACTGATCAAGAGTCATCAAAGCAATTCCAAAAGATATTAACTAATAATAGAAAAATGAGTCAAATGAAAGAAGAATAACAGCATAAGCACAAACTACATAAACATTTATAATTGTTGCATTTATACTTTAGACACTAAGCTATACTTGCAGAGAAAGTTATACATAGGCTTGAAATATATTTAGAAATACCCTAACCATAAACAAAACAAAGCAATCTCATGTGACGCTCAGTTTTTTCAACATAGAATCAGATCATACTGTTAGCCCAGTCATACACTTTCTATGTATCTAACTTGAGTGAAATAAAAAATATCCCAGGGAGATTAAATATTATTCTTTCTCCATCTTGTTTAGTTTTTATTATCACATTATTGTGTCGGAATATTAAGAGTCGTCTTTTCAGTGTGCACTTCTATACCTGTGGGCATGTTTTGTCATAGTTTTAAAAATCAATCCATATGGACTCGGACTCAGCCGAGTTGACAGAGTTGACCCCTAACCAAATCAGCTTGGCCCTCTGCTCAGTTCAGGGGACCGGTTTGGTACCAAACGGGTCCAACTCGGTTAAGTCCATACCTACTCGGCTGAGTTGGTCAAGGACCCCGCTGCAGTGCACTGTTTATGGAAAAGTCAATTTGAAAAAATACCTAAAACCTAATTACTAGCAACCTACACCCTACCAAGCATGGCACATGAAAGCACTAGTCGCGCAGCTCGTACTTCTGCTAGTACTACTACTGCAGTTGTAGATGTCCCTGAGGACTCCGGGAGTCTGAAAACTCTGAGCTAAAGGATGATTTTGCAGCTCATCCTGAGGATCCCATTTCTAGCAATGGTCATGAGTTCAATGATTGATCATGTTGATCAATGATTTGTACTATGTACTATGTAGTAGGCCAATAGCTTGTAGCATGTTTTTGGGACTCTACAGGGTATTTAGAGCAGAATTGATTATGTATTTATTGTTGATATGTATTGCACTCAGTGTGTTGCCATCCTTATACACACCTACAAACATGGAGAAGTCTCCAACCCACTTGGTGTGTCCTTGGAGGCACAAACCTGAATCCAGACCCACTATCACCTCAATCTGGACTCCTTCCTTCTAGGCTCAATCCTAGGGAAGCCAAGGGGGGTAGACCCTATTAAACTATGTGAATTATTATTGTTAAGGTTCTAGGATTTAATTGAGTTATTCGATTAGGAAAATCCAACCCAATGACAAGTAGCAAATGCAATGATGCAATTTCTTTTAAATGACAGGAAAACCTCTATTTTATTAATCAACAATTAGACCAATGCCTAAAGATTACCCAAAATTGATTTATTGAGATATACAACAAAATATAGCTATACAAGAAATGAAACAATGTTATAAAATGAGTATGAGAAATAACTTTACATTTAGATCAATTATGTTCAAATAAATAAATAATACATAAAATAAAGAATGTTTTGAAACAAGTATTCACATGAAAGGAATTTGCTAAAAAGTAAATCGCTTGAAAAAGTAACTTGCTTGAAAAGTAAATTGCAAACTTGGAAAGTAAATGTTGTGAAGAGTATGTAGGTTGATTTTAGCAAGTTTTTAAGTCTCTCTTGAGCTTAGGGGAATTAATGTGAGAGTTGTAGCAATCCTAAGCTATGTGATTACCCATAATCCTTATCCCTTCAACCAAAAGGAAGTGTTGGGTGCTCAATAAGAAGAACAAACAAGGTTCTTCCCTAGCTCCACAGGTCAAATCCAGAATGTTTGGGTACTCAACAAGGAGGACACGTAGTGCCRTGAAACCGTCCCCCGCTTCAACCCCTTCTAGCCTCCCAAGTCACCTTTTTTGATGGTAGAAACAATAAAAATTGGGTGCCTAATTAATCTAGCCACTCAATCCTTTTCCCTTTCTTAGTTACCCAAGATCGACAAAGTAGCAARGGGAGGGAATACGGAGCAAAAGGCAGGGCACCAATTTGATTACTTTGCAAAATGAGAGAAACTTTCTAGCCTTCACGATATTGCATGGATGACAAAGCCAAGCACTATGCAAGGTGTGGGCAAAATTAAATAACTTGAAATTTAAATGAAATTTAAATAACAACCTCACAACTATGGCACAAGATGGGGGACAAGCCTACCGGTTTTGTGCCAAGGTGGGTAAAATAAAAGCAAACAGGAAATTAAATTTTAAACTAGCCTTCACGACATTGCATGGATGGAAAAGTCAATCACTATGCAAGGTGTGGGTGAAACACTAAAACTAATTTCCAAATTTTAGATTTGGAAAATGAGATAAAGAATGCAAGTCCAAGAGACTCTCTTGGACTGCTTACAATGCTTAGAAGGTGAAGTAGAGAAGAGGGTTTGGCACCACAACTCTTGGATGCTTCCTTGAGTCTTTTGGGGCCCAAAAAAATGCAGAAATTCTCCTTAAACCTGCAACCTGCAACAAAACAGCAAGCTATCCTTGTTTGAAATTACTAAGAATGACTTGGAACAAGTTGCTTTATGACAGCACAATATACAGAAATTATTTTATAAAAAATCTGAACTT
>JASDQU011441480.1:4470-19818 GCA_032191745.1 Picea mariana
TATATCTTGACTATGACTAGCTTTAAAAATAGAATAATCAATATTCCTAAAATTAGAACTAATTGTCATGAGCTACATATTGAGAGTGTAGGTTGGACAATCCCCAAAACACTATTGTCACCTTTGTAACAACAAGAAGATTGAAGATGAAAAACACTTTCTCCTAAAATATCCAAATTAAATCTCAATTTCAAAATATCTTTAATAAACAATCTTAGAGTGATAATTAAACAACAACAACAACAACAACAACAACAACAACAACAACAACAATAATAATAATAATCTTTTAAACAAATTAAATTTATTTTAATCCTATTCAAAATCTATTATTTTTATTATTTTTAAATTATGGTTTTCTTTTCCCAATAATAATAGAAGACTCGAGCAAAATTCAAAATACTTAAAATAAATAATAAACAATACTTACTCTCACAAACTATAATATCATATCCAAATAATCTTTCATCTAATTATGAAAGTCTCAATCAAGATTAAAATACATAAAATAACTAATAAATAAGTCTATTATCACAAGTTATAAAATTATAACATCATATTTAGATAAATTTTCAATATTTTTATAATTATATTATCACATTTAAATAACTTTTAAACAATGTTATAACTAAAATAAAATTATTTTAACTTTACATTTTTTAAATATATAGAAGAATAAAGAAATAATTAATCTCGTAATTATTAAAAGATTTATTATTGAAATAAATTTTATTTTAAATATATAGACTCATAAAAAAATAATTAATCTCTTAATTATTAAAATATTTATCATTTAAATAAGTTTTGTTGAAATAAATTTTACAAGTTAATGTTCTATTAATAAAAATAATGTAAAATGATATTAACATAAATATTCAATAATCTTTTTTAATGGTTAATATGATTTATTTTTTCAATAATTTTTTTTAATGGTGAATATCATTTATTTTTTATAATATTGTTTGACAAATATTGGAAGACTACAATTAGAATTAGAAGTATTAAGCACATATATAAAATATTCTTTTATTATTGCTTAATTGAACACAATATAATACAGATATATAAAGCTGGACTTAGATCCAACTAATTCCACTCTTGGAGGGAGAGGTTGAGAGAATCTCTCAACGTCATCCAACAATCTCAATCCAATCCCTAAAATCACCCACTCTGATGCCTCTGGATTGCGCTCTTTCTCTTTCTCTTCTTCGAGCTTTCCTTTCAACTCATTTAGTATAAATGTTTCACATCATCATTCTTGCACTTGCACAATAGACAATATTGACAAACTCGGCTCACCGGGGCTTCCATGAGAAAAGTTGTCAAGTAATGAATCATCCTATGGACATACCTCCATCTGTTAGATATTTATCTTTTGGCTATCCATCAGTTTGTAGAAAGACAATATAGGTACGAAATGTCTTCAAAAATCAATTATACAAGGTGACTTCCAATCATAAGAAAATTTGTTCTTGAAACCAGGGTTGCCAGGTTATATCAAGATACAAGAGTTCCTACTTTCTTTTACATAAACATGTAAACCTATAAAAAATTTAAGCACACCACACACAAGATCTGAATACATCATCTTGGATCTTCGTTTTGCACCTACAACTTGTTAGAGTAGTCAATTCTAACAATCTTTGCCCTTACACATTTAGTTGACTATACTCAATATGTTTCAAATTCCAAGATATCGTACAATATTCAATACACATTCATTTAATTCGCAATCTCTCAAACTCACTAAAATATTAACTCACACTAACAACACACATAAATAAATATATGTATCAATATAAAGGCTGCAGGAAAGGTAGTCAAATTCTCTACCCTGGCTTCCAAGCAATCATAATCTTTTGTTTTTCGTTCACCATGTTCACCATGGGGTAAACCTTCAACAGTTTATCAGGACCACGATCTTCTTGTTCAAAATAGTCCCGGGCCTTTCCTGGCTTTCCTCCCATAACATTTCATTGGAACATTAATAACCTTTCACACTTCTCGAATACAATAGATCTTCTACAACATTGATCAAAGATCCACAATCCACCATTCACACTGATGCTTGCGCTAGTTTCCAAGAGTTGAAAATGATTCTGAGTGGTGCTTTGGAATTCTATTGGTTGCATGTGATTCCTTTCCAGCGTTTGGCAGTCATGTGAACACCTGTGTGTATCTCGAGCTGGTATGATCTCCGAGACATACCACTAGAAACTAAATCACGAATTCATACGGGCAGTGAATACACTCACCCACAAAAAAATTTGAAATTCACTCTAACTCACACAACAAACAATATTCAAACACCTCTCACATACACATGGGCCTCCTCCTGTGAGGGAGTTAGTTCTGATACCAAATTTGAATTGGAAGTATTAAACACATATAGAAAATATTCTTTTATTATTATTCATTTGAACACAATACAATACACATATAAAAAGATGGATTCAGATCCAACTAATTCCACTCTTGGAGGGAGAGGTTGAGAGAATCTCTCAACATCCTCGAGCAAACTCAATCCAATCCCTAAACTCTAGTATGTAGCATTAATTAGGCATTCTCTCTAACAAAGGCTATACATAATATCAAATATTTATACACTAAAAAAATAAATATATTTTTTTAGTATTCAAATAATTACATTTCAATTATTATTGTTGATTCCTTTAACTTTTTAATAAATCCAAAATTAAAATAAACCTATATTAATGTATAATAGTTTAGATTACATTAACATAAAATAACTTAAAAATAAAAATTACAATCTCTTACTTGATTATAGATTATAAAATATAAGTAATTTCTCTCAACATTTCCAAATAATTCTTCAATATTCTCATTCATATTCTAAAAATGCACTTTAATCTAGACCCTGCATTAAATGGCGATTCAAAGAACTTACAAGCTAAAAACATCCTTTAATACATACCCGTAAATGACGACTCAAAGAACTTACCAACAATATCATATTCAAATAATATTTCAATATTAAACGACAATTCAAGGACTTACAATCTCATGTCCGAATAATCTTTTATACGTATGAAATTAATTTGTTTTCTTGTACCAAGAATCTCTTTCCATAAATTGGGGTAGGGCTTGCCTCAAGATTGATGCATTTATCCTTTCTGCATCTATCTCTCTTATGGGTTACTTGGACATATCCATAATCTTGTAACTATAAGCCATTGTGAGCTTTTCCTTATCCATGAGAATGTAAGGTAGTGGAGGGGGAGGGGGGGTTGGGCAGAGGGCCCATAGTGATAATAGTGGAGGCCATTCAATGTAAGGTGGACTATGTCCACTATATTATCAAATAAGGCCCACTATGGTAGTTAGATATAATAAATGAGTAATTAGATATAATAAATGTAAGAGGACTTCTTAGAAGGTTCTACTTCTAGAAGATTCCTCCTCTAGAATGTTCTTAGGTGATGGTAGCACTATATAAAGGGGTTCGAACAAGGTAATGGGATATAAAAATAAGTATTGTATTTGGAGCTGTAGCTCAATAGGAGGATGCCCCCTCGAAGAGGCAAATGAACATGATAGGATCTCTTCCATAATAGGATCCATTGTATGGTGTTTCCCTACCCTAAGGGTTTGATAGTAATAAAAGAGATTTTGCATATTGTTCTTCTACATTTCTCTATGGATCTGTTGTGTATTCAGTATTTATGGTGATTATATTTGTAGATCTATTTGGGTTCTTAACAAGTGGTATCAAATCACTTTCCTTGGCAGTCATCGTGGGCAAATATTCTTTATTTTTGCAGATTTTTTTTGGAGAAGGAAAAAAAGGGTCGCGACATTCCTGAACTTTTTGGCATATTTCTGTGAAAAATTTGCAGAAAAAAGTTGTATATCTGAGTTCCTCTCATAAAAACACCCAATTTGAAAAAAAAAATCATTTGAAACAGAGTCCGGGAAGTCAAGATATTGAAGTTTTAAAATCTGCAAATTTTCAGGGTTTTTTCCATGGACGGCGGAACAATTTTATTTATTTATTTCTGTAGCAGATGGAGACCAAATTTGCCCAAACAAGTTACAGATATGATTTCCTCTCAAAATTTCACCCAATTTCAAAAAAAAAAAAAGCCGAAACGGAGTCCGGGAAGTGAAGTTATGAGCATTCTAAATTCAACAGTTTTTCAGGGTTTTTTCGGAAAACATCGTGATTTTCTGCAATAATTTATTGTTCTATTTTTTGGGTATTTTTATGACGGCTGTGGGACTGAAGAGTTCATAGGGTGTTCAGATGGCTATTTCCTCTCAAACCCTCAAAGAAATTCTTGAAGCATTCAAATCCCAATTGTATGACACATTGAATGACAAATTGGATGCCTTTGGAGATGGTCTCAATGATAGTTTTCGTAGTATTCAAGATTCATTGGATAAAATGCAAGAGATATTTATTATGGAGGACCTAAGGGATGAATATAATCAAGAAATATATGCTTGGTATGATTTTGAGTCCGATTGCGATGATTGGTATATGGATAGTTGTCATTTCTGGGATGACAACCACTTCCATATTTTATTCGATGACTCTACTCCACCTTCTGTAGAGAACATCAATGTCCCACATCAAGAGCTACTTACTAGTGTCCAACCTACATATTCTATAATGGTATTGTTCCTTCGAGATTCATCTTTGATCATCTCCCAATATGTGGATCGATATTCTTATTTGGATCCACATGATAGGTGTCAGTACTGGGAGCATCATTTTTAGTTGGTTATTGGGTGTCGATATCTTCCGTGTGGAGTTCACATGAGCACTTGGACATGGGACCCTGGTTTACAATGAAGGTTGGACTACTTCAGCATGGTGGCTTCCATTTCTCAATGGGACCCTGGTTCTCTAGTCTACTTCAGCACTATGGTCCACACTTATCCATGGGACCCTAGTATATGGTTGTACAACAAGCGTTGAGGACAATGCTTTCATAAGTGGGATGGAATGTAAGGTAGCGGGGGGGAGGGGGCAGAGGGCCCATAGTGATAATAGTGGAGACCATTCAATGAAATGTGGACTATGTCCATTATATTATCAAATAAGGCCCACTATGGTAGTTAGATATAATAAATGGGTAATTAGATATAATAAATGTAAGAGGACTTCTTANTCATAAGTGGGATGGAATGTAAGGTAGCAGGGGGGGGAGGGGGCAGAGGGCCCATAGTGATAATAGTGGAGACCATTCAATGAAATGTGGACTATGTCCACTATATTATCAAATAAGGCCCACTATGGTAGTTAGATATAATAAATGGGTAATTAGATATAATAAATGTAAGAGGACTTCTTAGAAGGTTCTACTTCTAGAAGATTCCTCCTCTAGAATGTTCTTAGGTGATGGTAGCACTATATAAAGGGGTTCAAGCAAGGTAATGGGATATGAAGAGAAGTATTGTGTTTGGAGCGGTAGCTCAATAGGAGAATGCCCCCTCGAAGAGGCAAATGAATAGGAGAGGATATCTTTCATAATAGGATCCATTGTATGGTGTTTCCCTACCCTAAGGGTTTGATAGTAACAAAAGAGATTTTACATATTGTTCTTCTATATTTCTCTATGGATCTATTGTGTATTCAGTATTTATAGTGATTATATTTGTAGATCTATTCGGGTTCTTAACAGAGAAATTGGGTTACTTCTAGCCATATCCATAATCTCATATACATATAAGCCATCAGTGAGCTTTTCCTTATCCATCATCCTTAGGATTGTAGAGCTTTTAATAATCATTTCATAAGTATAATCCAAAATCACGAAAACAACTCTTACAATTTCAACACCATTTAGTTATTTTTTATATTTTGATGAACTCACTTATACATGAATATTATTTTTAGGTTTATATATTAACTATAAGGAGATTGTTGGACTTCATGCCTCCAAATACAATTTATGAATAAAGACAAAAATAGAGAAATATAAAACATCACACACAATAGAGAAAAATAGATTGGGGCAATGGTAATCTTTATTTCTCAACCAAGTAATGGAGAAATGAATACAAGCCTCATGGACAACCTCACGGGCTTCCATATTTAATGAGAGATCTCAAGTTTTTCTAGCCATACGAAAAGCCAAACGCTTGAAAACCTCTAAGTGTAACTGTAAGGGTATGTGTTGTCACAATCCAACAATCTCCACCTTGACAACAATTTCTTGATACCTTGCCCAACAAATCAAAAATCACCTTCCTGTAAGCCAAGAGAATCCAAACACCACCGCAACTTCTCTAACAATACTGGTTGTGTGAACATGTCTTCATGGTTTACTCCAATATGGACCACTCCACCTCCTCTAAATCAACATAACCACATGTTAAATCATTGCAATCAATGTAGGTGATACTTGTTCTTTTAAGATACCGACGCACCCATTTCCATGCTCTTTACCTTGTTTTTCCATGTGTCTACTAACAACACCAGTTGCATGTGAAATATTTGAACATTCCATCACAATTATCAACCTTCCTACTATATTTGCATAAGGTACACGAGACATATAATCCTTTTCTTCCTTACTACCAAGAAAAAAACTTGAAGAAATCTTACAATGGAAAGCTAAAGGAATTTTACTAGTTTCACAATGTTCATGCTAAACCTCATCAGTAACAACCAAAACTCACCATTTTACCCATCTCTGTGAACTTCTATGCCCAAGATATTTTTTGTTTCTCATAGATACTTCATCTGAAACATATGGTCAACTGAGCCTTTAACCTACTAATCTCAACCATGATGTGCTTGCAACAAGTATATCATCAACATAATGTCAAGATAATGAATATGCCATATAAACGCAATGATCATACTCACTTCTTAAGAAACTTGGCTCACCATGAAGGAATCAACATATTGTACCATTGCATGGTTACCTTAGGACATACAATGATTCCTTGAGTTTGCGAACAAATATCCCTTTGCAATCCTGAACATCTTCTCATATCTCTACTACTGATGATTTGTGGACAGTAGGATCCCACAATCTGCATCCCATAGTTCAATCACCATAACCAATAGAGATATATTTCCTTGACCGAATTTGGCTAGTCCATCCAAGTGAGCCTTCACCTCTCACCTCCAAGCTAATTTCAATGGAGTATCCTAATCCCTTTAAAGGATTCATTACATGCAATCCATGGGATAAAAAAACATGAGCTACCAAAACACACGTGCCTGAAACCATGACTCTTGACCTAACTTTCCCCCATGTCCAAAATCGACCAACCTTCCCTCAAATATAGTGTATCCGGGAATACCACATGCTCCTCCCTATCATCTAGGTCATCTAGACTTTACTGGTGACATTTCAAAAATGGGGTATGCATGCCTAACAGGGTCTTACAGTCGTATTCCCATTTACATATAATAACTCCTCCTCGAAATTTTCATTCAATACTTTCACAATTGCTTCGAATTTGAGAAAGCCCATTAACATTCCATTTCCATGCTTGAATTGCCACCACCACTTTTAGATCTATCTTTGCCTCCTACGACAACTCATCATAACGGTCCACAATCATCTCATTGAGGCATTCTGTCAAAAACTTTACGTGCATCCTCCAAACTATAGAACTTGGAATACATAAGCAATATACCCCAGAGGAAACCTTGCTCTAACTGTTGCCACAACTTTCAACTCTGTTGCCTCGACGACCTTTTTCCTCAGCATCTAACATCCTTTCGAACTCATAGGGTTTTTCCTTCTCATGGAAAGAGTTCCAAAACCTCAGTTCCCTTGCAATAGAATCTCCTTATCTGCACTTGAATGGAAATATTCCCTCATCTCTCATAGACCTTCACTCGACCTCAACTCTGATACCACTTGTTGTGCTTCATGCATGCAAATAGAATTCATGAAAAAAGAAGAAGAAAACAAAAACACACGCAACAAAAGAGAGATGGGGGGAAACGATATTCTTTATTTCTTAGCCAAACCACTATAGAAAAGAGTACAAGTTTCATGGAGCACCACATGGGCTTCCATATTTAATGGGGAGAGATCTCAAGCATTTCTAGGCATACGGGAAGCCAAACACTTGCAAACCTTCGAGTGTAACTGCAAGGGTATGTGTTGTCACAACCCAACATAGATGACAATAGTGACATATGAGATAATGGAAGGATGGAAGGATTCCATTCCGTTTAATAGTAAACAATGTAAATTTGTTATAGATTTTTTCATTTCCATAACAAATTAACAAGTTTTTTTTTTTAAATCCTCTTAAATGAGGTCTAGAGAATAAAATCATCCATAAATAGTAAAATAAATGTTAATTTGCATGTTTTATTTTTCCATTAGAAGTTATAGATCAATTACATAATTTGAAATTTATTTCATCACAATTTAGAGATGTTCTTTCCTAGCTTCAAAACAACTAATTCTAAGACATCATAAATCAATTTGATAACCAGTGTATTTAAAAAGTATTACTTCCCTCGAACAAGAATTAAGAAAATTCTACAATGTCCTATCTCTCATCATTCCATCCATGAGGCATAATGGTGCAACCTATCTTTATCCAAAAAAAATGATGCTTTACAAGGATTTTGTTGTCATTGTAGACAACCTCTATAAAAATATTACCTCTAAAATCCATACAACTAAGGGATCTAAAAACTAAATTAGAAACGATAATAACATCAATCATGCTTTGCCAATATCAGGATCTAACAACATTAAAAGACATGTTTGAATAAAACAATAAATGTCTCATGGTTTTCGTATATTAATCATGGATCAATTTCATCCATGCTATGCAATCTCAACTAAACTATGATCTAGGTGTAGTTTGAAGAGAAAAAGGACTATGTATAGAACTATTAATAGTAGGAGGCATAGGAGTGTTAAAGGTTGATTATTTAAGGAGTCATAGATTCAGTGAAATTCAACACTAAGCTATTACTGGCCTTACTAGCATGCCTTAAATTTTCAAAATCAAAATTAAATGTCTTGTTCTTTTATATCTTTTGATCATTACCTAAATTTCTTATGTCACTTGCATCTTTAGATTGACTCATTCTAATGATTGTTATACCCAATATAATGTAAATAGTTGGACACTAGGTCATTTTTATTTAAGTTTTATGTCGTTTTTAATCCACCTACACAAAGGAATGGTTAAGCCCTAGTGATTTATCCATCACATGTAAATATGATTGTTCATAATCAAAAGGATTTTCTCTCCTAAACCAATTACACAACCAATAATTGGCATACAAGCTTCTTAATATTTGTGCTAGGTGTTTTCTCAGCTGTCTCTAAGACTCAACCTATCCATAGTCAACTTTTCTTGTATTTGAAGGTCTATAAAATGAAAAGTAGGAAATTGTTATACTTAAACATTTAAACCATTAAATTTTTTTCCTAGTCTACCACTTGTCATCCCTTATTAATTGTGAGTGATCTAGTTCATGAATTCTTATCTTGACACCTTAAAATTATATGGGTCATCACTATGACCCTTAAACATCACCCTTAATCAGCATTCATATTGCTCACTACACTAATCAATATCATTATGGAAGAGGGCTTGCCACTTTAGAGAGGCACCCCTTCATTATCGTTACATAAATTTACCCTAGGATTTATCACAATTTCATAGTTCCCCTAACACTTCAATGTTATCCATTAGGTATGCACTTTAAGGGAGTCATATGAGTCTTAATTAGATTCTATAATCCTAACAATTTCATATTGTTTTTGTTCAAATTTATCACCCCTGTCACTGATTTTTAATTGTCTAGGAGAATGTTGCCTTTATGCTTGTGAAATTTTCACATTTTATGACTTGTCTTCTTCATCCCCATCTTGAAGGCACTCATGGGTTTATTACATCTTTAATATTTTGTCACCATACCTTCTAAAATTCCTTAATATGACCTACATCATTATCCCAATCATTTAACTCAATTTGGTTAATTGAAAACATTTGCTTCTAAATAGGCATTGTCCTTATTTAGACCTTATATTAGTTCTTATCATGTTTCCTATCTAGGAACACTTTTATAATTCAAAAATAAATTTACAAAGGGTTATGCATTCAAAGGATACCTAAAGAGTGTTAAGTTATCCTTTCCAATTCATTCAAAATTGATCTGTAAATTGTTTTGGATATTCCACTAGAACAATTCGTTACAACAATTATGATAAATGAAATTGAAATCTACACTATGAAGGTTAAATTCCTTTGGATTCTAGAATATTTAGTTACTGATTTTTTGCTTATGCATGAAATAGATAAAATATAGAAAATAGAGAACACTAAAACAAAATTACACACCATCCACAAAATAACACAAATATTTTCTCCGGGAAACCCTTACGAGGGCAAACCCAACTAGAAGGTGAGGCTTCTTTGCTCTCTTTTCTCTAGTATGGAAATGATGCAAGTAAAAAGGAGAAGGGACTCTCTATGGAGTTACATGAGACATGTGTCCTATTAGGCTGATACAAAGCATTAAACCCCTCTGTTATGCTCTCCAATTTCCCACACCCAACTATTTTTCTCTACTTTGGAACAAAATACAATAACATAGAATGGAGCCCCTTCTCCTCCTAGTGACCCGATATTTAATATCGCTTGATAGTGACCTAGGGGTAGGATTTTTACTTCCTCAACCCTCAATTGTGATAAGGTTTAAGACCTTCTATAATTTTCTTAGAAAATCCACTATATGGCTAGCCCCACATGTCTAATAAATGGAGGCTAATGTGGCATCAACTAGCACCATGGTGATCAATATGGTAGGTCAACATGCGAGAGGCATAACTTTCTCATACGAACTCTGATTGAGGTGATTCTTGCACCATTGGAAATGTATAAGTGTGTATAATATAAAGGCTTCTTTAATATCAAGGTTTGGACTAAGAAAAATTGTTGTTTTATGCCTCAAAATGTCTCTAGAATATTTCCAACGGTTTTTTGGACCCAAATTTCCAAATTTGGACCAGTCGCCGAAATGGCCCTACAAGTTGATTCCTCCAATTTTTCCACCAAGAAAGTACTGAGATAGATGAAAAATAATATGATGATCCAATATGAATCATACCTCCCCATTTAGGGAGTAATGTTTTCCCCAAAATATTTACTCAATGAGGTGAGGAAATATTTCCTCTACCTTCTCCTTGGAGTACCACTTTGCTTTGCCTGGAAGTTTTCCTTTCAACCCAATATGCGAAAGGTAATGTTTCTCATGTATTGTAGTTCTATACCTATTTTAAAAAAATTGTGTCCTCTTCCAACTCTTCTTGGGCATTTGGTGCCAAGTCCTCTATGGGAGGTAGGACCTGCTCCTCCTCCTAATCCAACATGGAAGGCTCATAGATTTTGAGATTCTCCACATTCACTACTGAGTAAGTGTGCATGTTGGGACAGGGGTAGATCCAAGGTTCAACGCTTCAAAAACGCACCAAAAAAAACCTAACTATCGACCCTTTTGGCAACACCTGCAAGGCAGGCGAAGTCTCACCGGAGGTAGAGGCAGGGGGGTTACAGGACACATGTGTCTATAACCAAGCTGGGGCACAAATATGTGATTACAAAACTTCACAGGGTACTTAGGAACAACATATATTAATTCATTAGCCTTATTCACATCACATATCAAACCCTAAATGCAGACCGATGCAACAACAATGATAAAATACACATCGCACTTAGCATGACAAGTCAGATCTAACACATTCAACATATACCAAGCATTAAGAATTCATAGATCTATCTATATAACATTCAATGGACTAAGCATATCCACAACATAAACATAATATCACAAAGAAAACCATTAACACAAGATTTAAGTGGTTCACCCCAGTGTGGGGCTACGTCCATCGACAACTTTTTCTTCTTTATTAGGCTTCAATATCTTACATTCATCTTCTCCTGCGCACTACCACATAGCCAATATTTTCACTGGACATGTGATCTGTGCACTAAGCACTAGATCCTCCTTCCCAAGATCAGGTCAAGGCACAAATCCAACTCCTCTATTACGCACAGAGACTTACATACACAGTCTATTGCACAAAGAAACTTAGAACTACTTGCCTCTTGCACTTAGCTACTTACATCGCTTCGCTTTTGCACTTAGCTCCCTAAGTACATTACATTATTACATATTTATACTTTTACATCCCTTACAAAAAGGCCTAAACATGGGTAAACCCATGGGCTGACATCCTCTAAACCCTAATACCCAAAACCCTATTGAACCCCTTGTTGGGTCCACAAAACAAGTGAGATCCCACAATCTCATCTCTGCCTGGGCACTCCATATCCGACCAGCCTGTCAAAGTCCAAAAGTGGTCAAACCCAACCAATGTTTCCTCAAAACTTGGTCAAGGGCCAACAGGCCCCCAACACTCACCTATGACTCGTCTCGAGTCACTCAGATCTAGGAAACACTGCTTCGAAGGCCTCGAGCTGCCTAAAACTATTGCTTCACCTGAGTTTCCTTCTCAACAAACTACTAGATCAATTTCTCTGTAACAGGTCCTTCCAGGCATTGTTCAACTGTCGCAACCACTTGGTCTAGTTGCAAACTTTTTCCTTCCATTTCTTCAAACACTGCACAGGCTTCCTCCTGCACTGATTGTAGCCTCTGTGTGACTTCCATTACTCTGCCCTGGATGGCAGTAATCTGTTGCTCAACCACACACTGTTCTTGTGATTTCTTCATTCTCTCGACTGCAGTGAGTGAATTCATATGTGCTTGAACTATCACTGCCTACTATTGTGACTCCTATAGCTGCACTTCCAACTTCTTAAGTTCAGGATCTTTCGTGAGGCGTTCGTAGGTTTGCACGCTTCTGTTGCTTATCTTCTTGCATTCTGAGGCAAGGACTCTGATCCTTTCCACTGTGCTCTTTGAGGCTTCCTTCCTCTGATCGCGTACTTCCTATGGAGTGCTCAGAACTGCTTGGATATCCAACTTTGTTACCCTTGCTTGAAGTTGCTAGATGGCCTCAGTGAGCTTCGTCACTTGAACGTCGACTGCCTCATGTTCCTCCTGTACTATGCCTGGCACAGAGCGAAGTGATTTTCTCACCACTTGTTTGTTTACAGTCTTCTCTGTGAGCATCTGGTCCTTTTCCCTCTATATCTTCTTTTTGTCTTCCTCAAGCATCGTCCATAACTCATCTTTCTCATTTTCGTATGGGGTTACACAGTATCGTACAACTCATAGTTGCTCCAAGATCTCCTCTTTTTCTTTCTTCAGGGATTCTGTAGCATGTTCCTTTTCTTCTTGTACTCGCTGAAGTTGAGCCTCTATTGCACATGCCAGTCTTCGAAGTTGGGCTGGCTCATCCCCCAAATCTGCAATCTCTGATGACGAAGGCATAGTAGAGACTATGCGGGTAACTTGAATAGCTCATTGTATCTCCTTCAATGCCTTCTCAATTCTTACATACAACTCTTCTTGCTTCGCACCATATCTCTTTAATAGGTCCTCGGACGCATCCTCCATCACTCTGTGGAATAGACCGATATCATCCTCCGTGAGTGTGGCCTTTAGTTGGGGCTTGCTAGCATGGGTCTTCTTTCTTGCTGAAGTTTTCTGCGGAGAAACCTTCCTCTTCTTTGATGTTTCTGTCTCGGTATGGGGGTCCTTCAGCGGTGTAGCTTCGCCTTCTCCTTGTTTTTCTCCTTCATCCTCTCCTCCTTCTTTATTTACTTCGTCTCCTCCTCCTGTGAGTGAGCTAGATCCATTTTCTTTCGAGGCCCTGTCCTCCTCATCAGTCTCTATGTTATGAACTTCCTCCTTTTTCTTCTTCTTCTTCTCACTTGTCTGTCCTACATGCTCAAACTAGGTGACCAAGGGGATTCCTTTGATGTCAGGGTCGAAGTGTTCTGCAGCATCAACTAGTGTCTAGAATTCTTCCACCCATTCCTTTCTGATCTGCTCCATGTCTTCGTCGGTCATCTTATAGTAGGACTATAGCTCTTCCTTTCTCTCATCTTTGTGCACAGTGATATAAATAAAGTGCGGGTCTGCACAGAACTTAGCTAGTGGCCTGTATTGGTGCAAGGTGCACGATGTCACACGCAGGAACTATTAGGACCCTACAATTTATAGGGAAATCAATATTCTGACTGATATCTATTTTGGTCAAAACAGAGATTGCTCATGGTGCATAGTGAAAATGAAAAATTGACAAAAGGTTCTTAGTACCTCTCCAAAGATGACGCAAATAAATGGTGGTTTTATTCTGTGGAATCATCTCCCAGATTTATTTTTGGAAAAATCCTTCATCAATGAACGCACTTCAAGAAATATTATGGCTCAGGTGCTAAGAAATTTGCGCAAGTGTCACAATAGAAGCAGAGCAAGCAAGCCTCACTATGTAATTTGTGGAAAAATAAAAGCGTGGTCCGGTCCTTGATCCAACACTTCGTTTGGCACCTCATCCGACACTCCATCTGACACTCCATCCAATACGTGGTCCAACACTCGGATCGAAGGGGAATATTATAAAGCATTATTGGCTCTCGGCCTTATGCAATTCTCTTTGGGTTTTAATTTTTATTTATTTATTTAAAAATTCATCAAAATTAAGGCCAACTCCCGCTTCATGCTCCAAAACTCCAAGTCCACATGTTGAGACCACATTCCTGCAAACATATATTATCATATAACGTATGTCAATGGTCAATATTCAATTCAAGTTAAATGTTAGAAAATGGACGGTTGTGAGCCCATCGCTCTCACTACTTGCTTGATGGTTAAATTATGGTGAGTGTGGTGATGGATGCGATAGTGGGCCACATGTCAAGTGCCAAGGGAGAGCCCAACATCCAAATTCAAAGTGCCAAGTGACGGGCTCACAAATGAATGCCATCGAATTCGCATTTGTGCCAAATTAATATCGATGGAACATCACCAAATCAAATGGAATGTTTCAATTCGAAATGGCAATTGAAACTCCAACACATAGTCAAATATGAGAATACTCTGTATGATAGTGGTATGCAATCAAAATGTTGAATGCTAATTCAGTTATCTAACATGTTAGAAAAATAGGACCGTGGAGCAATAAAATAAAACAAATGCGAAAACAAAACATAGAATATACACAATACAAGAGAGACACAGATTTATGTGGTTCACCCACTGTGGGCTACGTCCACTAGAGAAATTACCAGGTCCTTCCTTTATTATTATCCAACAAATGAAGGGATAACACCTACAACAAAACCCGTTGTAACTTCCTCTTCTTTCTCTCGCAGTCTCCTCTCTCAGAATACAATATTCACCATCAACCATAGCCGCAATACATTTCCCTCATAAAAGAGGGTTTCCTTCTAGGGAAAAAACCCTAACAT
>JASDQU011441480.1:19918-33733 GCA_032191745.1 Picea mariana
AATGAAATTGAAGAGAATAAGAAGCTAGATGATGAGATTAGCAAAAGTCTTGAAGCTAATATCCATCTCAATACCCAAATTGAAGAATCCAAAAGAATAGAGGAACTATTAAAGAATCAAGTAAATGAACATGAAGAGTCATGTCATAAGTTTGAAGCTGAAGTTGTTGATCTTAGAAAGAAAGTAGAGAAATCAAACAAATTATTTAATAGCTCAACAATCTTGAATGAGATCTTGGATAGTCAAAGATCACCAAATGATAAATCAGGTCTTGGATATAAGAAAGAAGCTACACATGTTGAAGCAAGCACCTCAAAGAAGCATGAGGTAAGTCCCTCATTCTCAAAGGATGGAAATAATGTTGCAAGTCAACCATCCACACAAGGCAAGGAAAATTTCAAAAGAACAAAGCAAGGAAGACATCAAGAAGCCATATTTACACCACAAAGGAGACACCTTCAAGATGGACACCAAAGCAAAGGTATGGAAATGTTTTTCATGGTCATTGTTACTCATGTAATGAATATGGTCACAAATATTTGGAATGCAGATTGTATGCAAGGAGAGATAATGAAATATTTCATAACACCTTAAGGTGTTGGAGATGTAATCAAGTAGGACAAATTTATGTTCATTTTCACATCATTAGATGCTACAACTATAGTGGTTTTGGTCACAAATCCTAGGATTGCTGGAACACAAGAAGAAAGTCCATGATGAGGACTTCATATAACATGACTAGAAGAAGGCATGAAGTTAGGAAGGAACACATTTTTGAAAATATGGAAGCTTAGAGCTCAAGTTCTGAGAAAGAAGGACAACTTTAGAAGTGGGTAAAGAAGACTGAACAACCAGAGCAGAATGGAAATACTTAAGGGAATCTCAAGTTTGTCATCTTTAGAAGCATACACGGGTTACAATGGTAATAGTCATGTACATACATGAGTTGTCTGTGCAGGAGGCCGTGTATCTGTGGTAAATCCTTGGGAAAAAGGCTATGCATAAAGTTGCAACATGGTATGATGGTATAACTTTGTGTTTCAGGGTATGACATGGTTTGTTGCAGGGTCTGACATTGTTTTCTGCAGGTTTTCATGATTACATGTTGGCATACATAATTCATGTATGTATGGTGGTGAGATATGGTTGAGTATTGAAAGACTATCTTGGATGCATGGTACTAAACCTATAGTATGGATTGAGACATTTTTCTGTTGAAGAACAATGCTGGTTGTGACAGTGAAGTTATGGCACTTTGGTTATGAGATATATCATGATTATGCTAGTTATAGATGTCATTGATATGTTGAGGCATACTTCTAGTACATATTGGATGCTTAGTATTTGCTATAGTGAATGGAGGTTGAGGCTGATCTGTTGGGGTACATGGATGATACATATTTGAGTTTCATTGATATATCTTATGATGTATTATTGGAAGCATATTTGTTGGATATATTGGTGCATGCTTTTGTCATATGAATGGACTACATATTGGGACATGTAGTTGATGAGTTGATGAGGTGGTCATGTTGTACATCATTGATGAGTCATAGATTGATATCTAGTTGATTCATGTTTGGTACACATTTGGTACATTATTAGAGGCACCTACTAGCAGTATGATTGACACATGGTCTATGGTTGATATGGAATTCATATATGAGGACACATCTTGATTATAGTTCATATTGTTGTGGTATTGGTGCATGGTTAATGCACTTGCTTGGTACAAGTGGTGATACATGATTAGTGAAATGTTGATAGACTCATAGATGGTATATGTATGTGGATGATAGTCCTTGTCTAAATTACACCATTGGTATTACTTGTTTAGCATATAATTTGGTACATGATATATGGGATGATATAGTTGAGACACTTGTTATGATGCCTGATGTTTGTGGCACTTGATTCATGGTAAAAGCACATGACACTTGTTTGAGGCACATGGTTGGCATATTTGTAGGAGCATATGAATGATACACAGTTGGCACATGTTATTGGCATATATTTGATACACTCCATTGATGATATCTTATGGCATATTTTATGGTATTGATGTGCATGGTTGATGTACATGGGTGTTGTGCATGGTTGGCACACAATATGGCACATGATGTACTTGGTTGATGTTTTGTTCATGATTCTCTATTTAATTGTTGACATATATTTTTTCTTCATGATGTATGGTATGGCATGAGTTTGATGCATGGGCAGGTCCAAGGATTTCCATAGAAAGAAAAGTTGATCTATGTTCTGGTTGAGTAGTAGCATTTGCAGCAGAAGCATATTTCAGTGGTAGCATATTGTTCATACTTCAGAGATGATAGGGGGAGACATACCCATGGGGGGATTCATTCTTCTTCCGATGATTCCAGAAGGAGATATTTATCATATGCAAAGATAAATACTTGGAAAATGATCCCTGTACTTGTAGAAAGAGCACAAAGGCACAGTTCTAGGGGGAATGATGGTCACAGGGGAAGCATGAGAGATATATCTTCAACATTACATCAGAGTGATATCCCTTGTTCAAATGAGGAGAGATTATTCAGAGGAAGATCAAAGGCATTCAAGTAGGGGGAGCATCCCCAAGGAGAGTTCAGGCAGGGGGAGAATCCCCAAGGAGAGAACTGCCCTTTTCCATTGATTTCAAAGGGGGAGAGATAGTCACATTGATGTGATTGAGATGACTATTGATGTAGAGCAATGCCTTGTATACATGTTGTCGTCAATGATTGGTGTTGAAATCAATGTTGGTATTTCCATCAATTCCATAGGGGGATATTGTTGGATCATGTTTTCATTGATGTCAAATGATTGATGTCAAAGGATTGATGTCAAGGGATCGATTGATGCCAAAGGATTGATTGATTGATTGATTTCAAAGGAACAATGTATTGTCATAACATACTGATGTAATATGTATTGTCCTTAATGGGAATGGATTGATTTCAAGTGGAATGATAGTCACATGATGTCATGCATAGATGAATATGGATCAATGAATTGTCATTGATATATGATGTATAGATCAAGATAGATCAATGAGTTCTAATTGATATATGATGCATATATGAAGATGGATCGATGTAGTTTAATTGATATATGATGCATGTTTTAATTGATGTAAAGATGACCCATTATTGTCTTGATAATAAGTACAAATGGATGAACTCCAAAGTGGTCCCCTTATGGTGAAAGCCCTCAGGGGAAGATGCTTTGTGGATGAGTTATCCTAGAAGTATGGTTAGGTAACCCATGCTTAATTGTGGAATAATGAGATGAAGATCAATGAATTTGTTAGTGAAACTATCCTATATGGATAGTGCTTGTCATGCCATTTTCGTTGGTATGTGGAACATCACATAACTCCTCACGGTTTGAGAGTTATGGCATTACAAAGTTGAAGGACCCTCACATGTTGGCTTGAAGCCCCAAAAGGTCAAAGAAGTCAAAGTGCTTGCAAAGAAGGAGGATTATTTAAATAATAAAGTGAAGTGACAAAATAAAAAAACATTATTTAAATAATAAAGAGAAGTGACAAAATCAAAGAAGATTATTTAAATAATAAAGTGAAGTGACAAAGTCAAGGATGAATATTTAAATAATAAAGTAAATGGAGAAATTTATAATTATGGAAAGTGGTTAACCCTAAAAAGAGGAAAATGGGTTAAGTGGTCAAGTGGCTATTGGATACACGGACAAGTGGAAAATTGGGCAAAGTTGGACATGGGTGACTATGTGGACAAAGTGGACTAGAAGATGCTTCTAAGGAAGCTACTTGGAGAGCATAAATAAGAGGCAAGGGTCTCTTATGAAAAACATCTCTTGAGCATATAGTGAAGATCTATTCTGAAAGAGATATTGACTCGAGGATCTCATGGATGCGAAGGAGTACGCGAGCAACAGTGGGCTAGAGAGCATACATATGCGAGCTGCAGTGAGCCAGAGTGCGTACACACGTGGGCTGAAGGAATACATAGCGCGTATAGTTGATGAAGTCATGAATATTTGAGTGTGAGTTGTTGTGAATTTCTTGACGGATAAAGAAAGTTTCGGATCTGCATTTTATGGGCTCAAATCCGCCATAGACACTTTGGTATGGTTACATAGTTGTCTTGATGGATACTCTTGCATATTGTATGGTGAATGCTTGAAGCATTCTTGGTATGGCTGTTATGATTTGGTTTGTGTTGGTTGATGGAGTGAGCAACACTCTTATGTTTCATTACAGATATGATTTCCATAGTATACTTGTTGCTTATACATGATTAAGTAGCATTCATATTTTATGATTGAGGAGCATGAGTATAAGTTTTTGGAGAGTATGGATATATTGAGATTGGTTATGGTTCAAATTGGACAATGAAATACATAAGTGAATGTTAATGAGGGTTTCATAAGATCTAAGTTTTTCATGGAGAGAAAACCCTAGTTGTTCAGAAGGAACATGCAAGTTGTAGTACAGACATGCCATGTACATACACGAGCTGTACTATTGGTAGGGCGCGTACATATGCATGCTGCACTACTGAGAGGTCGCGTACCTGTTAACATATTGGTATCTGTTGAGGATTGATTCTTTTTCTGAGTTGGTGCTGAGTTGTGTGACCTTAGTCTTTCATTATGAGTTGTTTCTCTTGTAGAGTTGTAACTCTATTCAATTGTTGCTGAAAACCCAAGGATTGTAGTCCATAATAAAAACAAAATTGTACATACATATTGTGTTCTTTATGTTCCTTGTGGTGACAAATTATTGATGATATATGTTGCTGATGTATGTTCACATTTAACTGGTTACAAATGACAACAATAAGTAATGATTAAATGGTGATTGCTAACTAAGGAGTTTTGTGAAGGGAAGTGTGAAAAAGAGTCCCACACTCATTCACCCCCCCTCTAAGTGTGTTCAGTGTGTCCAACAATCCACTGTACCACAAAGATACCTGAGCACATGTTTTACTACCACCCAATGCACTCTCCTAGGCTCCACCATGAATTAACTAAGAGTGTTGACAAAAAAACAAATATCTGGCTTGGTATTGACCAAATACATCAAAGAACCGATCAATTGACGATATAAAGTGGAATCAACCAACTGTGACTCAGAAGCATGAAGCTTATTCCAGTTGGTAATCATGGGATTGGTCATGGGCCTACAATAATCCATATGGAATCTCCTCAGAATGTCACAAGCATACTTCCCTTGTCCCAGGAAGATATGTCCAGGCTCCTACCAAACCTCCAATCCTAAAAAATAGTGCATCGGTCCAATATCACTAGTAAGGGTCTCCTTGCAGCTAGTGATGAGTCTCTCTGCCCCTGTAATGGAAACATCATCCACATATAGCAAGAGTATGAGAGGATCCTATCCAACCACAATGAAGTATAGGTTGGGATTTGCCTCACTCTTCTCAAAGCCCAACTGCTTCAAGTAGGTATCAATCCTCGAGTACCAAGCTCTGGGAGCTTGTTTCAACCCATACAATTCCTTCTTCAGTATACACACATGAGAATATATCCCATGCACCTCAAAGGCCAATGGATGCTCAATGTACACCTCCTCCTATATGAGACCATTCAAAAATGTGGTCTTCACATCCATCTGATAGATCGTCCAACCCATCTCTGCTGCAATAGAGATCACTGACCTGGTTGAGGTATATCTAGAAATTGGTGCAAAGGTCTCATCATAATCAACTCCCTCAACCTGTGAGAACCCCCGAGCCACAAAGTGAGATTTGTACTTCTCAATGGTGCCATATGTAGCATAATTGAGTTTATAGAGCCACCTGGAAGTCACCACTAACTTCCCCTCAGGTATAGGAACAATCTCCCAAACATCATTCTTCATGATGGAATTGTACACTTCCATCATGGAATCTCTCCAAACCTATCTACCAGCCACCTCCTCAAAAGTGGATGACTCAGAATCCCTGATGCTGCTCACCGTCACAATGTAGATGCAAAATCTCTCAGGAGGTTTACTCTCCCTCACAGCCTGCCTGGGATTCTTGTTGGCACAGGGGTAGACCCCAGGTTCAATGCTACAACAACGCACCAACAAAACCCTAACTACCAACCCTTTTGGAAACACCTGCGAAGCAGATGAAGTCTCACCTGAGGTAGAGTCAGGGGTGGTTGCAGGACTTAGGTGTTTGCAACCTTAGTTGGGACATAGATCTATGATTGTAATACTTAACAGAGCACTTAGCATTGAAAGTTCATCAATATTCAACTTAGTATCTTCTCCGCAGATAAAACAGAGCATCGCAACATTCATTCAGATCTAACGTATCCAAGCACTTAGCATAAAGAGATAGATTAGATCTAGCAGATTCAAGCACTAAGCACATTCACATAGGTCAGATCTAACATCCCTATACATTGTTAGCACAAAGCATAAACATATCTATCCTTCTATATCAAAGAACTCAATAAGTAAAGACATAAAAACATCAACACATCGCACAAAGTATAGCAACACAACATGTATGTGGTTCACACCCAACCTGGGGCTACGTCCACCAACTCTTCTTCTTTATTATCTTAAGTCAATCTTCTTATAGGCACATAGCATCAAAATCCTACTCCGCAGAAGACAAGAGATCTACGCGCACTCCGCTAGATCCTCCTTCTTCAAGTTAGGGTACAACACCAAGCCTTCTTACAATGACTTGCACGTAGCTCTGCAAGTTTCACACAGTATGCACAAAGAATCTACAATCCATACTTAGAACTTAGCCCAATATCACACATATATGTATGCGCCCCTCCTTACATTTCCTAGACATCTATTTATACTTTACAAATTAGGCCTAAACATAGGTAAACCCATGGGATGACATCCCATACCCGTTACATAATCCCAAATCCCAAAGAGTACCCAAAAAGGGGCCGAGATCCCACGATCTCTACTTCATCTTGAGCTCCACCTTCGACAAGTTGTTGAAGTCCCAAAATAGGTCAAATTGACCAAGGATCTCCCAAAACTTGGTCAAGGGCCAACAGGCCCCCCACACGCACCTGTGACTCGTCCCGAGTCACTCTAATCTGGGTAGTTCCACTTCAAAAGCCTCAAGATTGGCTTGAGCTAGTTCGACTTGTTGCTGTGCTACAACCTCCTATTCAATGAACTCTTGGATCACTGTGTCATTAACAAGTCCCTCCAGCCACTATTCAACTGTAGTGAAAACCTGCTCCAGTTCTGATCCTCGGCCTTCAACCTCTGTGAACAATTGGTAAGCCTTATCTTGTATAGGATGGAGCCTCTGGGTTACTTCCATAACTTTGTTCTGGATAGTGTGGATTTTCTGCTGGGAGGTGCATTTCTATTGGGATCGCTTCATTCTTTCCATAGCTGATAGGGGATTCAACTACGCCTGTATTGTCTCTCCTTGCTGCTTTGCTTCCTGGATCTGTGACTCCAGTGACTGCAATTATGGGTTCTTAGTGAGTTGCTCATACGTTTGGGCATTGTGATTACTTAGCTATTTGAATTCCATGGCAAGGGCCTTTATCCTTTCAACTGCGCTCCAGGCAGTTGCTTCTCTTTGATCCCTTACATCCTGTGGAGTCTCGGGCACTGTGCAGAGCTCTAAGTCTGCTATGCATTATTGTAGTTGTTGGATGGCTTCCGCGAGATGCTCTACTTGCTACGTGACTTGGTCCTTTGCCTTTATTTCTAAGACTGTCATAGAGCGAAGTGCTCTGCTGACTGCTTCTTTCACTTCGAGTTTCTCTGCAATCAACAATTCTTTTCCTTGCTGCATATGTTATTTTTCTTCATCAAAATTTACTTGGAGAGCAATCTTTTCCTGTTTTGTAGCTCGGCATTGTTCTACAAGTACTCCTTGTACTTGCGTCAAATCCTGAGTGGATTGTTCTATTTCCTCTTGTTCTCATTGAAGGCGAGCTTTGACTGTATCAGCTAGTCGATGGAGTTGGGATGGCTCATCTCCCAACTCTGGTTCTCCCGATGGTAGAGGCAAAGTGGAGACTGTGCGGCTAGATTGAAGGGCCTATTGTACCCCTCAGAGTTCGACTTCAATCCTATCAAACAATTATTCCTGCTTGGCCTCTTGTTTCTCTGCTATTTCTAGTGAAGCATCGTTCATGGCTGCTATGATGAAGTCAAAATCATCAGAGATGAGGATAGTCTGCATCTTGGTCATGGTGGCTTTCAATTTCTTCTGGGAAGAAGGTTTCGGGGGGGAAACCTTCCTCTTCTTCAAGGAGTCAACCTCGTCTCTGGGTAGTGTTACTTCACCTAGCTTCTGTTCAGCTTCTACTTTGTCATCACCCCCTTGGTTAGGTGACACTGAAGCAGTATTTCCTAAGGTGATGCTTAAATTTTGAACTTCCTCAGTGTTATTGGGTGCATTCTATTATTTATGAGTGTCCTCTGGGCTATCAAGATCAGATATCTCTGTAGGGTTGGTGGGGATAAGGAGGTCAGCGGACCATTCCTTAGTGAACTCCTCAAGGTCTTCTTATGTAAGCTTATAATATGACTGAAGCTTCTCTTTATGTTCATCTTCTCACGCTGTAATGTAGATGAAGTGTTGATTTGTGCTGAACTTCATCAAGGGTTGGAACCTCTGTAAGATGTTTAGAGTCATGCGAGGCTCAGATTCACAGTTAGAAAAAGTGTTCTCAGGGCATGGCGTGATGGGATAAATAGATAAATTGGCAACATATCTCTTGCAACGAGCGAGAAGCCTTCATTAACTCTGTTCTGTCCGTTATGGCATGGTTCAATGGTCTAGTGCGAACCATAAATTCCTTTCTACCCTTTCGGAGGGTTGGCCAAATAGTTATATTATTCCCAATGGCTATATTGTTTCACCCTGGGGAAATGCCATGTGTCGCTTTTCTGTTATCCCAACGAAGCTCCAATTTTGCAAATTTTCCCTTTGATAAGTTCCCTCTAGAACCTTCTATAACTTTTCGATCTTATCTCTCTTCTTACTTATATTTCTGGCCTTCTTTCCAGTAAGCTTCATCTTGGAATTCCTTTTTCCATTTTGATTCTTATCTGCTTTTGGCATAGTTAATTCATGTTGTTGAGATTCTTCCCTAAGAGTCGAGGGTGATACTTATTCTTTATCTGGAATAGGTACTTCAATATTCTGTGGGTATTCTAGTGTTCTTTCAACTTAGACATCCGAGTCTCTGGTGCCAGATAACTTTGATTTGTTCTTCTATTCTTCAATCAAGTGTGCGCTCCTTCTAGTCATGAAATATTTTAACTCTTTCTTCTTCTTCTCTAAAACTTCTTCTTCTTTCTTCCTTCTGGCCTGATCTCTTTCAATCCAAGGTTTTCCTATTAACATGGTAAATGGGGCATTGTTCTCAATAAATTTAACAATCTTGAAATCCTCCTCTTTCGAAGTCCCATTGGTATTCATAGGTATCTAGGTGAGCTTTCCACATAGGTTTATCAACTTTCCTTTGAATAGTCCTATTCCTCCTAATGAAGGAATCATAGCTGGCCTTCCTATAGCTTCCCAAGTTCTTTATGTTATGATATTCACCTATGTTTCCTAATATAGAACACAGTCAATGTCGAAGTATCCTATTATTACTTCAATACATTCTTTTTCTTGGAAGATCTCTGATAAGATGACATGTTGGTGGTCATTCAGGGTGTCTTTTATCTGTAGCAATACTTTCTCTAATTCTTTCTGGGTTTCTTCCATAATTGTAGTTTCTATATCTTCCTTAGGGTTCTCTTGTCTCATGTTCATTCCTTCAAGATTAGAAATCATTCTAGGGCAATCCAATACTTCATGGTCCATAGCTTTGCAACAAAGACAACTAAGTATTCTCCCGGGGCATTCCCTAGCAATATGTCCTGATTTTCTGCAACTGTAACAGAGGGTTAATCCTTTCTTTCTTTTAAATGATTCCCAAGTCTTCCTATACTGTGTGCTAGGATCATGGCAGCTAACCTGCAAAAAATTCTTTCTAGGATCCTGCATCCACTTGTTAGTCCAAATATTCTTTCTATGCATAGGTATAACATATCTTTCACTATTATTATCATATCTACACATGTCAATACTTCTTTCATCTATTAGTGCCCTAGTTTTCAAGCTAGGAAAGAATCTATCAAACATAGCTAGATCCATACTTTTGAAACAAAAATTTCCACTTATCTTACTTCTACAGAACACAAAGCTTTTAGATATAGAAATTTTCACTATTCTTACCTTTATCAGAGCACAAAGCTTGCAGATCTTACCTCTTTAAGAAAAAATTCTCACTTTTACCTTTCTTAGAGCACAAAGCTTTCAGATCTTACCTCTTTTAATAAAAAATTATCACTTTTACCTTTCTCAGAGCACAAAGCTTTCATTTCTTACCTCTTTTCTTCATATTGAGTTTCTTTTCTTTAGCACAGAGCTTCACAAACTAAGTAGAGTACTGCACACTAGGGTGATAGATCTACGCACGGGGCTTTCACAGTTTTAGGTCGGATATTTCCTCAAAGCTTCTTCTTCCTCAGTTCCCAACAATCACAATTTTAGGTCGGATCTTTGCACAAAGCTTCTTCTTCCTCAGTTCCCAACAATCACAGTTTCAGGTCCCAACAACAGAACCATTTGTTGGCACAAGAGCAGACCCAGGGTTCAACGCTACAAAAATGCACCAACAAAACCCTAACTACCGGCCCTTTCGGCAACACCTATGAAGCATATGAAGTCTTACCCGAGGTAGAGGTAGGGGTGGTTGTAGGACTCAGGTGTCTGCAACCCTAGCTAGGACATAGATATGTGATTGTAATACTTAACAGAGCACCCAGCACCGACAGTTAATCAATATTCAACATAGTATCTACTCCGCAGATAAAACAGAGCATCACAACATTCATTCAGATCTAATGTATCCAATCCCTTAGCATAAAGAGATAGATTAGATCTAGCAGATTCAAGCACTAAGCACATTCACATAGGTCATATCTAACATCCATATACATTGTTAGCACAAAGCATAAACAAATCTATCCTTATATATTAAAGCACTCAGTAAGTAAATACATAAGCACATCAACACATCGCACAAAGCATAGCAACACAACATGTATGTGGTTCACCCACACCTTGGGGCTACATCCACCAACTCTTCTTCTTTATTATATTCAATCAAGCTTCTTACAAGCACATAGCATCAAAATCCTACTCCGCAAAAGATAGGAGATCTGAGTGCACTCCGCTAGATCCTCCTTATTTGAGTTAGGGTACAACACCAAGCCTTCTTACAATTACTTTCACATAGCTCTACAAGTCTCACACAGTATGCACAAAGCATCTACAATCCATACTTATCACTTAGCCCAATATCACACAGATATGTATGTGCCCCTCCTTACATCGCCTAGGAATCTATTTATACTTTACAAAATAGGCCTAAACATGGGTAAACCCATGGGACGACATCCCATACCCGTTACATAATCCCAAATCCAAAAAAGGACCCAAAATGGGTCCAAGATCCCACAATAACTTCTTCGTCTTGAACTCTGCCTTCAACAGTCCGTCGAAGTCCCAAAATAGGCCAACTTGACCAAGGATATCCCAAAACTTGGTCAAGGGCCAACAATTCCCCACTAAACCCTGTGCCTCCCTCAAAGTATCCTGAAGCCACTTGGGCTTCCTCCTCTCTGAATTAGTGTCCCATGGAGGGGAATCTATCTTCTCAAACCCATCACCGGAAGACTGTGACCCTGAAGTAGAATATGGAGAAATCGATCATGAAACTTGTGGACCAGTAACCTATGATCATGACATCTGTGGCCTTGTAACCCGTGGAGCAGTCATCACCGAAACTTGTGGTCCCAAACTCTATGTCACTGAAGTCTGTTGTGGAATCACCTGAATATGAGGTGCTGACTGATCACCCCTCTCTATCCCTCATGACTTCCTAAATGCTCCATCCTCCTCAAATCTCACATCCCTTCTCAAAATTATCTTCCTCAAGGAAGGGATGTATATGCAAAAATCCTTTGAAGTCTCGCTATACCCAACAAATATCCTCTTGTCTGTCGTGGGTTCTAGATTTGTCCTCTTCTCAGAAGGGACATGTGAATAAGTAGGGCACCCAAAAATCCTGAATTTCCCCACCTCAGGCTTCTTCCCAGATAAAGCCTCCTTAGGAGTCATACTCCCCAGTGCTCTGTGTGGAATGTTGTTCTACAGATAAACTGCAGTGTAGCATGCCTCATCCCAAAGAAAAAGTGGCAGCCCTTGATCATGTAACATGGCTCTCATAGACCCAACTATGGTCTTATTCTTCCTCTCAACAACCCCATTCTCTCATGGGTTGTAAGTAACAATAAAATCTCTCCTCATGCCCTCTCCTACACAAAATTCCATGAACTCCTTAGAGGTATACTAACCCCATTGTCTATCCTCAGAACTCTGATTTTATTCCGAGTCTAGTTCTCCACAAGAGATTTGAACTCTTGGAACCAATTGAAGACCTATCCTTTGGTCTTCATGAAGAAAATACAAGACTTGCGTGAGAAGTCATCAATGAATATGACATAGTATAAACAACCAGTCAAAGATGACGAAGAAATCAATCCACATACATCAAAATGAATAAGATCAAGGATGCCTGTTGCTCTACTGTCACTACTTGGAAAAGTAGTCTTGGTGTACTTTCCCAAAGAACACCCCTTGCACAAAACCTGGTTCTTTCCATTTTTTCCACTAGACATGCATACCTGGCATCAAGCCATCTCACTTGCCATTTTTTCCAAGCCACCATTGAACAACTCTTATAAAAACCATCCTTTTCAAGATGTACGCACCTTGCACCATTGTTTTCCGTGTGTATACGCTAGATGACCCATTACAACTCGCGTATACTGAAAAAAGAACAAAAAATAGAAAGTTGCAGACGAAATACGGATTTTCAGGTAATTTCCTAAACCGTTTGACCACCCATAGCCGGTCACTCAATCGGATAACTACCCTCTTTTAGCCTATAAAATAAAAGGTAGGGGTCCCATTTGAGAGGAGAGAAATAAGAGCAAAGAAACTCTGCCCTTTTTTGTATTCCCCTCGCCCCAATATTTTGCAACCATTTTGTGAGAACTGAAGAGGTGAAGCATATGTGGAAGTGATTGGTGCACAGTTGAAGAGGAGCCTAGGACCAGATTCGAGGAGCAGTAGCCGATCTCACCATTGTAAGTGAATTTGGTGAGGTTAATAAAAGGAATTACTTTTCCCATCCCGCCATACAAGGTGTTCAATATTCAGTTTTGATTTATATTTTATTAGACCATCTAACCCAATAATTCATATATAAGATGCATGTTTGTAGTTCTTTGTTTGTCTATTTGTCAATGCAGGTTGGATTTGGGAGGAGACTTACAATCGAGGAGCAACCGAACAAAAAAGGATCGACACCAAACGTGGAGTTCAAGGTAGATTTTCCAGATCCTTTTATCCTTGTGTTTTATTCATGAATGTGGGGTTTATGCCGGGATAATAGTAAAAAGTAGGATACTTTAGACGGTTATTTCTGCATGCATTACAGAATCCTTAGTTCTAATCCGTAGGGGGTTTTCCCACCCACATCAGAATTGGTGACCGTACTGGGGAAGATATCTAGGGTTATTTGGGAATACTTTTTGGGTGTTTTTAAACTGGTTTGATTACCTTTTTCTGAGTTTCTGCAAGAGTTTGAGTTTGTAGGGATTCTGGTATTCCATACCAGTACTCCCTGCTTTGATTGCTTGACTGTTGTTTTCTTTTTCAGGAATTTACAGAGATGTACATGGCTTGTAGTGATCCTTCA
>JASDQU011441482.1:11976-23434 GCA_032191745.1 Picea mariana
TTAGCCACTCAAATATGCAGATCCAACACTTTCTAGCTGGATGTCAGGAAAAATCAAACAGAAAAAATCCTCAGAAAAGAGCCAAAACATAGAACGTTTAGAGTACAACTATACAATGTAATCATGCCTCCATATTCTTAGTGACAACCAAGGTAAACCAGAATGAGCATCATTGCAAGGCAAAAAATGCAATGATTATGGATGTCATTACTCAACATAATAGATCCAATGATGTATTGGAATCTGAATGGCACTCACTCGAAAATTCAATTTCAAACCTAAGTAAGAGCTCTCAGTCGACGACTTCAAATCTAATGCCTGCCACCTTTGTTCATCTCGACTTCAAGGATGATAAGATAGTGCACCCACTGCTTGAAGATATAGATATAGGAAATTAAGAAACTCATCCATCCATCCAAGGGCAAAGGAGACAACCAATCATCATATCTTCTAATAACATTTTATGATATGCAAGGTTGTTGGAATTTTATGAACTTTCTATAAAATATATACATGCAAAAATCTATGAGATAAAGTTTTTTTTTAATATTTATTTTATGTATATATGCCCAATAAGAAGTTGGTCATTCTCTGATACCAATAATTAGAACTTTGTTGTTTAACTTAGACTACAATTTTTTATATAATATAAAATCTTCCCATTTATATTTAAAAAAATAAAAAAAAATTAAGAACATCTTCATATTCAAAAAGATAAAAGAAGAACCTGTATTTTTATTTGATTGCATCGCCTTTTTAACTTAGACTAAAACTTTTATATAATATAAAGTCTTCCCATTTATATTTAAAAAATAAATAAATAATTTAAGAACATATTCAAAAAGATAAAAGAAAAACCTGTATTTTTATTTGATTGCATCGCCTTACTTAAAAAGTGGATAAATTAGTTATTATTTCAATGTCTCTTCTTATTCAAAAACTTTAATTTCTATTTGAGCATTTTTTCTTCTCAAGAAAATGATGTTATTATTTCAATGTCTCTTCTCATTCAAAAACTTTAATTACTATTTGAGCGTTTTTTCTTCTCAAGAAAATGATAGGAAAACACAAAACAAAATTTGAGTGTTTTTTCTTCTTCGAGAAAATGATAGAAAAGTTTCTTCTCATAGAAAAACACACACAAAATTTGAGTGTTTTTTCCTTCTTTAAAAAATATATTGTATTTGATTGCATCGCCTTACTTGAAAAGTGGATGAAAATAAATTTTCTATTATTTCAATGCCTATTCTTATTCCAAAAATTTAATTGTTATTTGATTGTTTTATTTTCTCAAGAAAATGATAGGAAAACACAAAACAAAATTTGAGTGTTTTTCTTCTTTGAGAAAATTATAGAAAAGTTTATTCTCGTAGAAAAACACACAAAATTTGAATGTTGTGTTGTGTTTTTTTTGTTTTTTTTTAAATATTCTTTTTACATCATCTTAAAATAAATTTGCTATTATTTCAATGACTCTTCTTATTCAAAAACTTTAATGGTAATTTGAGTGTTTTTTCTTCTTAAGAAAATGATAAGAAAACACAAAACAAAATTTGAGTATTTTTTTTTTCTTCTAAAAAATGATAGAAAAATTTATTCTCATATAAAAACACACAAAATTTAAGTGTTTTTTTATTCTTTAAAAAAAATAAAAATAAAACCACCTTCGTGTTTTAAATTAATGTATTTATTATAAATCACAGTGCACTATCAAATTATTAAAATACTTGAATTTTTATATTAAACATTATTTATTTATTGATATTGAAATATTTGAATTTTTATACATTACTATTGAAATACTTGAATTTTGATATACACTCAAATTATTAAAATACTTGAATTTTTATATTAAACATTATTTATTTATTGATATTGAAATATTTGAATTTTTATACATTACTATTGAAATACTTGAATTTTGATATACACCATTATTCATTTATTGATTGATATTTATTTATTTATAAATATTGAAATACATAGACATTATATTGATATTGAAATACTTAAATGTGTGTGCACATTATTATTTGTTTATTTTTATTTTTTGTGTTGAGTGTGTGTTTCCTCGTGCTTTTTGTGTATTTTTATTTGCATGTTAGTTTTTAACTTTTGTTTTTTATGGTTTTACGAGCTATGCATGTACCTATTAGAACCACTTATGCTCTTAAAAAATAGGATCCAACGACCTCTGTTTTTGCAAGTTTCTAGGGTGTTGTAGAGAGTAGAATGGTAAACAAAGGGGAAGGGAGTGAGACTCCCTCCTACAAGAAAGCCGTGGTTGATAGAGAGAAAGGTCCATGCGAAGGAGGTTTCAAGGCCTCACTACTGGGGGCATCAGGATCAGTGTCAGAGACGCAAGGCGAGGACAAACACGAAAAAAGAGAAAAAGCAGGAGAGGAGAACAAAGAGACCCAAGGCAAGGTGACAGACCCATCACATCCAAATGGGGTGGGAGGGAGAAACCCATGCAAACCAAAAATGACTATGATCCCAAAAGTTGTTCTAGAAGATCCACAGACTCAAGAATATAAAGATCGAATGAGGGCACACGCCCTTATCTGCAAGTTTATGGGATTATGGCCTACTGAAAAAATCCTACGAAGTTGGATCAAATACCATTGGAAACCAAACGGTAAGGTGGATCTACACCTAGGATCAAAAGGCTTTTTTACAGTTATCTTCATTAACCTAGAAGACAAAGACAAGGTATTTGAAGGAGGGCCCTATTTTCATGCCTCAGGTGGACTATATATGAGACCCTACAAAGAAATTTTTTCCCCGGAAAAGGAAACCTTTAAATGTGTTCCAGTCTGGATCAAAATTTATTCCCTACCACTAGACTATTGGCTACAGACCACCTTCGAGGCAATAGGAAATAACCTGGAAATTTTTTTCAAGGCATCAGATGCAACTTTAAAGGGAAAGTACCCCTCATTTGCAAGAATCTGTATTGCAATGGATGTCTCGGGGGCACTATCGGAAGCAATATGTTTGGAGTTTAGGGATGAGGAATGGATCCAAAATAGAGATTATGAACATATCTCGTTTAGATGCAGTAGATGTAATGAACATGGGCATCTATTTAGGGAATTTCCATTAAACAAAAAGACGAAGCAAGATAAAAACAAAACAACCCCAGGATGAGGAAGGCTTTGTTCAGCCAAATTACAAAGGTAAAGGAAATAGGCGATAAAGAAAACCCTCCACAACTAGTAACCCTGGATCAAAGAATAACTTCGAAGGCCCGGTGGAGAACCAAGCCCAAGACGGAGAAACAAGATAGAGGAAGCAAGGGGAGAGGGAGCCTCATAGGAAGGAGGTAAATAAGGCAATGATGAATCAACAATCTTAGGACACCACCAATAATTGCAAAGGATCAACATGAGATAGAAATCTGGACACAAGCACTCCAATGCAGAAGGGGGGTGGTGATTCTGAAATGACACCAAGTGAAGTTGGAACCAAGGATCCAGATCTACGCAATATCGTGGAAAGGGAAGGGATTGATCTTCATAATATTTTGGACCAATGGAAAAAAAGGTATGGGTACCATCCCTTTGGATCAACTAGATCGTATTCAGTATCTCTTCCTAATGAGGGAGGAAGCAAAATCTAGAGGAATCAAACACATGTATGGGGAGATAGGCAACCTGGGTAGCAAACCAGGTGACAACCAACAACCGTAATCACCAAAGCAATCCAAAATAAAGAAGGGGAGAGAATCCAACAGTGTGGTACTGCAAGAACTGGGAGCGCTTTAAATTCCGGTAAGATCAAAAAGTTGTTCCCTACCTCTCCCCCACCTAGTTTAAAATGAAGGTTATCACTTGGAATATAAGAGTGTTGAATAACCCCAGGAAACAAAAAATTCTCAAAAATAAGCTAAAAATGGAAAAACCAGATATATGTTTTATACAGGAAACCAAATGTACAACAGATAAGATGACACAAATAAGTAGGAAAAGTTGGAATACTTGCAATTTTTTAGATATTGATAGTCAAAATTTGGCTGGGGGCATTCTCACCCTATGGAACCCACAAAACGTTGACATGATCTCGACAGAAACTACAAGGAATTATTTATCAGTAATTTTGCAAGTTATAGGGACTCCAGATAAGTGTATGTGCACCAATGTATATGGCCCTCAACTTCTGGAAGATAAGAAAAAAATGATAACAGGGTTAGAAAACCTCAAGGATCGAAATATGAATCCTCACTGGATTTTAGCAGGTGATTTTAATATAATTGTCACTCTGATTGAGAAGAAAGGGGAAGTCTGAAGATTGGAAAGAGATGATGAGGTCTTCTCAACCTTTATAGAAAAAACAAACCTAGTTGATATAAGAACTAGTAATGGGCTTTTTACCTGGAACAAAAAACTATATTTGCATAACCAAGTAGCCTCGAGATTAGACAAATTTTTAATCTCGGAATCATTTGTAATGAAAGGTATAGATATGGAAGGAAACATCCTTCTGTGGGGGGGCTCAGACCATTGGCCAGTTCTGCTGGAGGCAAACTTTCAGGGAACCCCAAAAAATAGGCCTTTCCGTTTTGAGAGTTTTTGGATTGAGAACCCAACCTTCAAGGAGAATATCAAGCTTTGGTGGAAATACAACATCCAGGAACAGTGGACAAAAATGTATAGACTTCAAGGCATATTAAAACATATAAAGAAAAAATTAAAGAAATGGAATCAAGAAGTCTTCGAGAACATTGACCAAGAAAAAAAAGATCTCAAATAAAAAATGGGTTGGATTCTGGAATTATGTATTCAAGAATGATACAATGAGGAGAGGAAAGAGGAGGAGATCCATTTGCATCAGGAATGAGAGAAAATATGTAAGCAAGAGGAAATATTATGGTGACAGAAATCGAGAGTGCAGTGGTTAAAGGAAGGAGAGAAAAACACAAAGTTCTTACACAAGTCGACAATAGCCCGAAGAACTCATAATAGAATCTTGAAAATCCGAGACCAAGAAGGAATAGAGAGAGAATCCCATCAGGAAATTGAAAAAGCTCTAATTAAGCACTTTCAGGACATAACAAAAGAACCCAAACTAGATCGGTCAGATGCAATCCAAAGAATTTTTAGTCATATTCCTAGATTGGTAACAGAGGAGCATAATCAAAATTTAAGGAAACCAATCTCACCATAAGAGATTGACCAAGCAGTCTAGGAGATCCCAAATGGAAAGGCCCCAGGCCCCGATGGATTCACAGTGGACTTCTTCAAATCCTGTTGGGACGTGGTAAAACACAATATTTATGGTATAATGGAAGATTCAAGACACTCAACCTCTACTCTTAAAGCTCTGAACACTACTTTCATCACATTGATCCCTAAAGAAAATGAGGCAAGGACTCCGGACCGGTTTAGACCGATAGCCCTATGCAATGTTGTGTACATGATAATCTCAAAAGTGATAGAAAATAGACTGAAACCACTCCTCCCCATACTGATCTCAAAGGAACAGTCAGGCTTTGTGGAAGGTAGGAAAATTCAAGACAACATTATTCAAGCTCATGAAACAATCCACACTTTGAAAAGCAAGAAAAAAGTTGGCATGATAATACAACTAGATTTTGCCAAAGCATATGACAAACTAAGATGGCATTACATGGAAAAAACAATGGAAGCCTATGGCTTTGATAATCATTGGATACAATGGGTAATGACCCTGGTGTCCACGATTAGTTTCTCAATACTGGACAATGGAGCCCCAGCCAAACCTTTCTACCCTTCCCGAGGTCTCAGAAAAGGGGATCCTTTATCCCCCTTCATGTTCATTCTTATGATGGAGGATTTGAGTAGAATTATAAAAGCTGCAACAAAAGAAGGAACTATAAAAGTTCTCCGATTGTATGAATATTGTCCCACAATCACTCATCAACAATTTGTGGATGACACAATTCTACATGGAGTTCCAACAGTCGTAGAGGCAACAAATTATAAGGAAATCTTAGTCGATTTTGGAGAAGCCTCGGGTACATAAATAAATCACTCTAAATCTATGATTTACTTCTTCAACATGAACATTGCAGTTCAAAGGAACCTTTCCAATGTCTTGGGATTTGAGAGGAAGACCCTCCCCACAAAGTATTTGGGAGTACCCCTAACGGATAAGGTAGGTAAGAATACAACCTAGGAAGGTATTATAACCAAACTGCCAGACAAGGTCAAAAGATGGACCTACCGAACCCTAAATTTTGCAAGATGACTAATCCTCATGAAGGCGATTTTACAAGCTATCCCAACTTATTTATAGTCGGTATTTCCAACCCCAAAAGGAATTTTACAAAAAATCAGAGAAATACAGAGGAACTTCTTGTGGAGAGGAGCAAAGGATAAGAAGAAATGGGCACTAGTGGCTTGGGAGAAATTATGTTGGCCAAAAAACAAAGGTGGACTTGGTTTGCAAGACCCACAAGTGAGAAATGTCGATTATGGAGCAAATATTTGGTGGAGATGGGTCAAAGATAGCTCAGTTCCATGGGCCAACCTATGGAAAGAAAAATAAGCCCTAGGAAGTACCCCTCAAGACCTTACTCGTTTCACCGATACAGGGGATGGATCGACCATCTGGAATTTATATTGGAGAAATAAAAAATGTATTCAGGATCACAGTTTTTGGGAAATTAGGAATGGTCAAACAACTAGATTTTGGGAAGACGCTTGGCAGCAGGAACCTAGGATGGAAAACCAAGATAGAGAAGTTATTAAAAAAGAGCTACTTGTGAAAGGAAAAATAAAAGCATATCAGTATTGGAAACAAAGGGACAATATCCAAACTCAAGATAGAAATCAGGATTCTCAGTTGGTTAAATATATAGAAGAGGAGATAGGAAAAAGAAAGATTATGATCTCTAATGAGGAGGACCAACTACATTGGGGCAGGAAGTATGGATGAAAATTCACCCTGAATGAAGCCCGTCACTATATCGCGGGTCATGACTATGGAACCTCCCACAATGGACGAAGATAAAAAAAATTTAAATGGTTGATCCTACACAAGAAAATCCTGACGTGGGAGAACCTTGTTAAAAGAGGCATGTATAGACCCTCAAGATGCCACCTCTATAAAGCCCAGGAGGAGACAACAGACCATATACTAGACGGGTTCTCCTATACAACGAAGGTTTGGGATTAGGTAGCTATAGTGTACCGAAAGATTGATCGAGTAAAGGGGGATATCAAAGAAACTCTAGGGAAATGGAGGGAACACTACAACAAAAATGAAATGGTCAACTTATGCTAGGGTGTAACTCCGGGGATGGTCATTTGGGCAATTTGGAAGGAAAGTAATAAGAGAATATTCAAGAATGATGCCCCCCCTATCACCAAGGTGGTGGATTCTATCAAAAACCAAGTTAGGGAGACAATTCTGAGCAAAAACATCCCTCCTTCAAAAAACAACATGCCATCCCAAGACCTAAGTATTTTGCAATTGTTACATATGAAATATTGGAGTTTCAACATACATGTTCCTTGTGACCCGCTAATCCATAGCGAAGCCAAGTCTTGGACCCTGCCTCAGGTAGGCTTCTTGAAACTGAATTTCGATGGAGCATCCAAAGGTAATCCCAGAAAGGCAGGTGCGGGAGGAGCGATCAGAAACAGTGGTGGGAAAATCATTTGCCTTTATGCAGTTAGCATTAGTAACACAACAAATAATGCAACCGAGTTTGGAGCCTTGGAACATGGGTTGGATATTTTGAAAAGAGAAGGCCATGTAAATGTTATAGTTGAGGGAGACTCAACTCTCATAATAAGTACAACGAAAAGACTACAATGTGGAACCAACATTGGCAGGGTAATAAAACACTGGCGTTTAGCTCAAATCCTTTAAAGAATTCAGAAGCACCTGCAAACTATGTTCACTGTTGAATTCAGGTGGGTAAGAAGGTCAACAAATGCTTTGGAAAACATGTTAGCCAACGAGGGAGTGAACCGGGATGGAGATATGTTGGATGAGGCATGGACACGAATTCCAATGGGACAACTCAGATCCGACTGTGCACACTTGGAAAAACAAGATCATCGTGGCAACTACCATGACGATCATCATATCGAGGAAAATGAGTGTCACGCAGGTCCAACATGGGACCCAGAGGAATTATGTGTAACAAACCACTTGGCATTCAGACCTCGTGCAATGATTTGACAGGAAGGGGAAGGAAAGGCAAGTGGTGGTACAATCTAGCAGGGAGTTTAAATAGGGTAGTTTGGGAGATAATTACGTACGAAGCCATGGTAATCATAAGCAGAAGAGGTGATTAAATATGGAGGATAGCTCAGAGTGGAACTCACCTCCAAGGGACCGAATCATACCAAAAAATCCTAGACACAGATCTTGCATTAGGGGAAGCGACAAACGAAGAGCCAAAGGATAGATATTGGCACAAGGTGTTGCACCTGGTATTCAGTGCGTCCGTAGCCACCACCTTAAAGGAGGATCATTAGGAGATACCAACAATCATGCCAGAGGTTGTTATATTCAGAGTATCATCTGGTTTAACCACACCTCACAGGGATCAACCTTTTTTTGTGGTTCTCGCTCTGCTTTTCTTTCGATAAGGGGGTGGTGTAGTGGTTTGAACTAGGAGAGATCCAGAGGCCAAGAGGTAGGAAAGTATAGTAAGATGGTGCGCATGAAATACACCACTAGAAAAGGTAGTCCACTAGGGGACTCCAAACCATAAAGTTCTTGGAAAAAAATAAAAACTAGAATTGAGAACGTAGCAAGGGATGTTGCGAGGATGTATCGAGCCACAGTACCACAGAAAGGAAAAGAAGTTGTGGAAAATTGGCAGGAGGAGCTTAAGGTAGAACGTGAAAGAAAGGATAAAAACAAGGTAGCTCAAGAGGTGGACTGGATTATAGATATGGGGACAACTCGTACCTGAGAGACCTTCTATCACAAAACTCTTAAGATGGTGTGGCATACAAAGATGTTGATATGAAAATTAAAGGCAGATCGAGAGGAAAATCGTAGGGAGGACCAGCGTGAGCTGAAGACCATGTTGGAAGATATCCAACATCGCGTTAGTGGGTTGGAGACCATAGTAAAGTTGTTGGTAGAAATTGAGAAAAACTGGCAGAGAAAGCATGAGAGACTAGCAACACAGTTCCACCTATACCTAAGGTATGTCCACCATATGGACATAACACCTGCAGAAAACCATGGCGCACCAGCTCAGATACGAAAAGGTCTGGGTAGCATCCCCCAAGGAAGACAACAAAAATCAAGTGGGAGGAGCGACAAATCGACCCCAGGTTCTCTAGTTTCGTTTTTTTTAAGAACTAAGTTCATGCAACTTTAACCAAGTGTTAGAAGTTGTAGTCAGCTAGGTACTAGTAGTTTTTTAGCTAGGTTTTTATTTTCTCCTCTGTCTGGAAGGGGTTTTCAGTCTAGTTTCAAAAGTTTTAGTATTATTTTTCAAAATATTAATAGACTCCTTTGTCTCTAGTTTTCAAAAAAACTGGGCAAAAGCAGTGAAGGTTTAATGCTGGTCTGGTTTACTTTTTTGGCAGACCAGTGGCACTCTTTTTGTATTGTATTTTGAATAAGTAATATAGATTCCTATACTGACTTAAAAAAAAAAAAACTATGCATGTACCTATTTAGAAGTTGACCTTTCATGCACTTTTTTCTCTTAGAGTTTATAAACATAATTCTGGTATGAAAATTGAGTATGTAATTTTATGAATATTATGAAAATAAATTTATTTTTCACTTTCACAATGAAAAAAATATGTATCTTTAGTGATAGCTTGTGGTTTTTATTATGTTCCTTTCATATAAGCTCATTCTTGATATTTTCTCATGCAACAACATTTTGATATTTTATTTTCGCAAATTATTTGCTTGTAATGTTTAGTAAGTATTAAATGTTTTATAAATTTGCTCTATAATCTTACATTGCATGTAGACATCATCATTTTTTTATGTTCTTTGTGTTTTTTTGTAGTTTTATTTAGAGGGAGTTAGAGCTCAACTAAGTCTATGACTAGAGGAGTCATGTTAAAGAGAAGTTCTCCCATTAATTGTCTAGGTATGGGTGTGCAAATTTGGTCTTTGTATCAAAGGTTTAGAGTCGCAGATAATCATTAGCATGGGATGCACATTGTGGTGGTTGAATTTGGGGCAAGCCGGAGTGACAATTTCACATTGAGTCATAGATGCATTGATATTTTATTAATATAATCTCAATGTCAAAACCAACAAAGTTTGTTCACACCAATACACTATCATGTTGTCTTAGCATGCTAACATTTGTTTAAGACACAAAAAACTTGGTGTGGGTGGATACCTCAACACATTCTCATGGGTGGAAGTCCAATATCAATAACAAAGCAACTTCCTCTCATTGTCTCTTCATCTTCTTGAGTTTTAGATACATGTAAGTTAGGCTATGAACATACAAGGAACAAATCATTTGACATTCACTTAGTAGATTATTCATACTCCACCCTATGATTGTAAATAAGTTGGTTGGTAGTGAAATGGTRGATTAATAGTTTTTTGTTRTAAAGTTTCATGTCTTTTTATATTRTGTTATACATTATCTTTTASTTGATGAAATTTTGGAGTTGAGTTTGTTACCCAATCTATTGCACCRGTGTATATTTATATATCAATGTTGATTCTATTTGAGTTAGCTCCATAATTTTTCATGCCATAAATTAGGACTATATACGATATCAATGTTGATTCTATTTGAGTTAGCTCCATAATTTTTCATGCCATAAATTAGGACTATATACGTAACTTGACCTTGTCTTAATTGTTGTTGTTGTTGCTTTATTTTTTATAGAGCACTCTCAATCAAATCAAATTTCTATCTAAGCATCATTTTGCATGTAGTTGATGGAGATTCTAACAATTTATGGTAAATACTAATTTTCCACCAAAGAAATAAAGAAAGGATGGTGCACAAAGTTGCATTGATGTACTTGAAGAAGGAATTGTTGATCTCATGAGGAAATTATAGAGCATGGATGGAAAACTAACCAATATTTATAATATGTTGACGACCTTATTAGCCTTTATCGCAACACTACAAATGGTTATCCATTGGATAGGAAAGTTAGGAAAATGGATGGGAAAATGACCAACATTACTCAGTTGTTAAAAACTTTAATATTCTCTAGCACACCATTGTAGATGGCTATCCATCAAAATCCCTCTATAGGGAATCCAAACATAAAATCAAATAGTGGGAGAAGAATTTCATCATTGAATCTATGCTTTTATACAAAAGTATAAACAAGGTGTAAATTTTTCCCTATCATAGTTAGATGGATGCCCTATGACTTCAAAATTGACCAAAGAAGCTATACTCCTTTTATAAAGTGCAACCATTCACATATGATGACAAAGCATCCTTTGCAAAGTTATGCATACATGGACAATATGTTTTTATGGTGGGAGAGTTTGTGTGAGCACA
>JASDQU011441484.1:0-23576 GCA_032191745.1 Picea mariana
GTGAATGATATATCTATGTGACATAGTCTAAGTGCCAAAGGTTGAATCTGTGTGATCAAGGCTTTGTGCATTTTATGTAAGACTTGCAGAGCCGAGTGCAAATCCCTGTGAGAGATTGTAGAAGGATTTGTGTTGTAGTGCAATGAAGAAGGATCTAGCGAGCTACACAGATCTTCTGTCCTATGAGAAGAGTGATTAGGATGGCTATGTGCTATAACTTGGTTAACTGAAGCTAATAAAGAAGAATACTTTGTGGACGTAGCCCTAGGGTGGGGGTGAACCATGGTAAATATGTGTGTTGTGCTCTGTGCCTGGACCTGATGTGTTTGTCTCTTTCTTTGCTAAGTGCTTTGATGTGTTTATATAGATCTATTTATGCTTTATGAATGAATGTTAGATCTGGTATGTAATATGCTTAATGCTTGATCCGACGAATCTAACCTATCTTGTTGTGGCTAAGTGATGAATTATCTTAGACCTAAGTACATACTGCGATGCTCTGTGCTATCTGCGAAGTATCATGAGGGTTGAATATTGATGAGTAATATATGCTAGGTAATTTCTAAGTGTTATAATCACAGATCTGTGTCCCAACTAAGGTTGTAGACACATTAGTCTCGCAACCACCCCTGCTTCTACCTAGTCTGAGACTTCATTTGCTTCACAAGTGTTTCCAAAAGGGCTAGTAGCTAGGGTTTTGTTGGTGCGTTGTTGTAGCATTGAACCCTGGTTCTGCCTCTGTGCCAACAACAAGAGATCACCTATGACAGGAACAGAAAATCCACCATGAAGAGGACCACTAAGGATATGAGTATCACGTTAGATAGTTCAATTCTCATCACTACGGAGGAGAAGCTTCTCAGCACAGAGCATGCCAAGACGTCTGAGATTATCAGTGGAGGGATGGCTATCATGGATGCCACATTGGATAGAGAAATAAGAGATGAAAATTAGTTGGTCGTTGCACATAAGGAGTTGGAGCATCTGCGCAATTTGGAAAAATACTATCAGCACTCCACATAGGCCACGGTGTTTTTGAGAAGTGAGTTCCAAGATACCTACACCAAATTCACGAATGAACGACACCTTTTCACTGCAAGTATAGTCGATTTTCAAGAAGACACCCTTATGGAACTAGTGACCTGCAAGGATGTGGAAAGGTGGTATGAGAAATCTCACCAAGCAGTAGAAAGGATTGATTACATCGGTGCGGTTCAAAAGTGTCGAGACGTTGAAGAGCATGGAATTCAGGTGCTAAGGGATAGCAACATAGATCGGATTAGGAAAACAGCCAAATATTGGGTAAATATGGCCCAGGAACCTCAGAGAGAGATTCAAGAGAAGTGTGATGAGTGAAAAAGAGCTGGGAAAAGATTAATCAAGAGATGAAAGGCATCAGCCTCCAAAAATTTGGCTCACCTAAAGACTTTTCCAACATGCATGACATAGTCAAGCAACATTCAAAACAAGACTCGGCATGGACAATAAAGATAGCAAAGGTGGAAAGCATGGAGACATGTAAAGTACAACAGTTCATGGAGCATTTGATTAAGGCTCAAGTAGTTTTGTATCCATTGAGTGTTAAAATAATCAAATAGAGAGAACGAGCAGTATAAGTGAAAGAAATCCTTTCAGCCTGGATGGAAAAAAACATGTTCTTGTATTCCAACACATGCGGGGAAATTTTCATCAAATGGTCGGAATATGAGAAGAGTCATCCACTTCAGTAAAAATATTCAATGATTCTTAGAGAACAGAGGGATTAAAGCACCGCATGGTGATATTTGTTTTTACTTAGATTGAACTTGTAATATCTATTTTTAGTTAATGATTCATTATAAATAAGAGAATTGACCTTTTGGAAATGGTCGATGGTTTTGGAAAAATACCCTCATTTTTAGAATTGTAAAGAACTATTTATGAACTACCTTAATTGAGAATTCATGTTTAGGACCGGAGACAAATTTATGTTTTTAATCAAAGGCGTTATGTGATTGGATTGAGGAGGAATTATTTCCAAATTTATTTCATTAATGGATGTTGTAACGAGTAAGATTTTTTGAATCTATTGATAAGTTAGCTGCTTGAATATTTTTTGTAGTTCTTGTCTCTAATGATGAAAGAAAATCGTTCTGTTAATGTGTGATTAATGCTAGAGCTAAAGAAACTATTTTTATTTCCATCATCTTATTGCATGTGTGTTTTTCTTACGATAATTGTATCTCATTCAATAATTGAAATACCAACAAGTTAATGTATTAGTACGAAGCTTGTCACATGTGTGGATATCTTTGTCTGCATGCTTGAGCACAAGGGTTATCCGAAGCTTAGCCTTATTTAGTAGTTAAGAACCCCCTTTATACCAGCACACATATTTTGATTAGACTCATCTAATCAAATAAAAGACAAAAAGAGAATGTTTAAACTTTTGTAAGAAGATATCATGTCAATCACTACGTATACCCATCGATAAATTGGCTAGATCAAAATATCTGGAGAACCATTCCACCATCAAATGTTTCAGAGTCTAATTTTGCCTCTGTGGCGGGTTTGGTTCATGTTGTTGAGTTAAATGGATTTAGGACACCTCAACAAAATTGTCACTAGAAGGAGGGCCTATGAATGAATGGCTAATAATATTTCTGATATAATATTCCGCATAGCCTACAGATTCAACACAACCCACATGCATGGCTAGTCATTTTCAAGACAACCCACATACATTGAGTACTCCTGAAATGAATAAATCACCCCAACAAGAGGTATAACATCTATTCCCTAAAACACTTTACACTCTTCCTCACGAGGAGTTGAACCAATTCAGAAGAATCATGAAAGCTTACGCCTATAAAATCATATCATTACCCTTAGCTCTGTTACTTACTCGTAGAATACAAATCAGCAAACCAGTGGTTGATACCCCCGACTAGGTATTTGTTCACACAATAGAAGACCTGATAGACTTTTCCCTCACTGAGATCGAACATCCCCTTAATCTGACTCCTGAAACACCAGTTGGTAACTACTCTGAGCCCGACGATTTTGAATCTGATTAGGAAGGGTTTAACTCGGTTCACTCAGCTTCAGATTCAAACGACATGGAGGATAACAATGATCATAATGAAGAAAGGGGAAAACCACTTTAAAATAATCAATCTTGGCTGGTCAGATATGTTCTGGAAATCCCCTAACAGGTACATAACCTCCCTCGACATCTAGAAAAGTTACTTCCCAATTTTGACCTTGAAACCTCCAGATTGCCTGAAGACCATATTAAAAAGTTCATACTAGATATTAGACCGATGAATATCCAACATGAAGACGTAGTATTCAGGTTGTTTCCATATACCTTTGAGAATTCAGCCTCCACATGGTATTTTAACTTGCATGTAGGGTTCATAACTAGTTGGACGAAGTTCCAAAAATATTTTTTAGACAAATTTGTATAAGAAACCACTACAGGAGATTTAATGGGTGAATAGTTTACCACCACAATGAGTTCAAAAGAAAAGGTTAAAGACTTCAATCAACAATTTACCATTATCCTGAAAAAATTCCAACCCAAAGCTAAACCCATTAAGGAGTTGCAAATTGAGGTATATGCTAATGCTCTCCTTGCTTCTAATTCCATGTTTGTAAAATGGGCTTCCAAGCATACCCTACCTGAAAATTTTGAGGAAGCCAAAACAATTGAATTCCAAATGAATGGATGTAAAGAGGGCCATGTCTCACTATTTAATAAGGAAGCTCAACCTCCACCCAGGAGAGGACTCTTCTTGACTAGACCCCCAGGAAAAAAAATAGAACAAGGTCCCGAAAAGGGAAGTGGAGACATAGAACACCTACAACGGATGATAAAGAAATTGTCAAATGAAAACGTAGACATTAAAATAAGTGCAGGGGAAGGAAACCAAGGCCAAAGGCCTTATAAACCCTTTTTTAAGAGAAACCCATTGTTCAAAGCAATTGAACCTCCCCCAACCAACTTAAACATCAACCTGGGTAATGTAGCATCCGACTCTTTTTGTACCTATCATCAAGAGAAAAATTATGAAAGATATTTTCCATAATGGGTGCATGCCATGAATTTGATGGCCAATCAGTTTCTAGATGAAGTTTCTCTTACCGAACAATCAAGCGGCTCAATGGTGAATATTGTCGATCAAGAGGAAGTTGACCCACCAGAAGAAACAACCTTGTTGTTGTGGGGTCTTGACTTGTCAATGCCTACAGATGATATATTTGAGGTTTGAGAACCGCCCGTTGAGGTTTTGGTTGTCCAAACATGAAGTAGGGGTCAGCCGGTCTCAAACGACCTGACCATCAAGGATGATTTTAGGGGCTAAATTCCGCTCATGGGCTAATTTTCCATGGTTTTCCCAAAAAATGATTTGTTATTCTAAAAATGATTTGCCCAAATTCTATGGGATAAAATTATCTTACCTTAAAAATTGCCAAAATTTTATACAGACTATATAAAATCCTTAGAAATTTGAATATTTTTACAAAAATATCGCCAAAAATTTATAGTTGGCATATGAAGGATTAGTAAGATTCGCCAAGGTTTCTACATTTTAAAATAAATTTCCATCTTTAAAATCATCCCTACTTACCACTGTCCAAAATTTGAGATGAAAACAAACAGTCGATCACCAAACAAATCCTATAAATATCCATACGTGAGAGTCACCAAAGCTAGACTACAACATAGTGGAAGACTTAAAATGATTGAAGGCTAATGTGTTAGTCATGGACATGTGTATAATTCCCCATCAAAAGGACTTCCTGCTACAAGCCTTGAAATCAATACAAACCCCTATAACAAGAACTAATCAAGGGGAGGTTCCCTCTCCCATAGACCTAAAAATTAAACCAAATGTGAATGCTTTCTTTGTAGATAAAAAAGGAAATCCTTTTTTCCCACCGTCCTTTTAACGTTAAAAGTCTTCAACTGAAACCTCCATAATTGTTTAGTTGACTCAGGGCCATCCTCTAATGTTATTCCATTATCTATCTGCAATAAATTAAACGTAGTCCCTCTCAAAAGAAATAATCACATTATACAACTTGACAGGACTCAAGTGAAAGTTATTGGGGAACTCAAGGATGTCATGATCAGAATGGATACACACCCAAAATTTGTTCAAGTAATTGACATCATTGTAGTGGATATACTAGAAGCTTATGGACTGCTACTTAGTCGAGATTGTTCCAAGAAGTTAAATAGATACTTTAGCACAGATTGGGCTCACCTCTGGTTTCCATTAAAGGGAAACACAAACATGATTAGGATCGATAGGGAAAGATATCTCAAACATATTGTCACTAATTTAGAATCCCTCGAAGAACCCTCGTTGACATATTTCCCCATCCTAGGAAACTACTCCTGCGATTCTGATTTTAGAAAGCTCTCCCATCTCTCATCTGATGTACCTCTTACTCAAAACTCCGAAATGACTTTTCAAGTAAATCTACTGGTATCAACAAAAGAAATCCTCTTTTGTCAAGAAACTCTGTTGGAAACCACGGATCAGGTAAGAAGAGGGGAGGAAGTTAGTAGTCATGCAGAAGTTGATGATTTTCACTCACAAGTTTGGACCCTGTACTTTGATGGGTCTAAATCACAAGAAGGGTCGGGAGCATAATGCATTGTCATTGACCCAAAGGGGAAACGAAATTTCCTGTCATGCAGACTAAAATTTGAATGCACTAATAATACTGTTGAATATGAAGCTTTCAAGAAAGAACTAAATAAATCCATAAAATTAAACATTAAAGAACTAAAAAAATTTGGGGACTCTGAAATTATTGTTAGGAAAGTAAAGAATACTATACATTGCAACTCTCCCCACCTAAGGAATTATCAACATGAAGTGCACATGATAATAGAACTTTTTGAGGCCTTCAATATAACAACGATTCCTAGGATAAAGAATACTCTTGTTGATTCCCTAGCCACTATTGCCTCGAGGATATCTCCTTTAGAATACTATGAAGCCTCCAGGTTAACTATGGAACTACTCTACAAACCATCAATTCCAAACAATATTTCTAACTGGAAGGTCTTTATAGGAGATGAATAGATTATAAACTTCCTGACCAATCAGGAAAATTTTAAAGACCTGGTTATTGACGATGAAGTATTCTAAGATAAATTAGTAGAAGTTGATTCCCATGAAAAAAGAGGCGAAATGGATCACTCTAGTAACAAACCAAAGTTTCACACGATATCGAAATGGGTAACCAATTTGGAGAACATCTTTGACTTAATGGAAATATTTAAAGGGTTAACAAACACAAAGATAGGGAGCTCATGTCCCATGTACGAGTCTATAAATATAGGAACCCAGGAAAACCCTTAGAATATAAATCTAGCAAATACAGTGTCTAAAGAAGAAAGGAAAGCCTATCTCAAACGTTTCAGAGAATATCAAGTAATTTTGCGTGGTCCTATCGAGATCTGAAAAACTTATGACACTTGTTTTATTCAACACACAATCCCATTAAAATCTGAAGTAAAACCCTTCCAACAGAAGCTTTAGAAGTACCACCCATCTATGGAACCCCTCATGTGTCAAGAGTTAAAGAAATTACTAGAAGCTAAAATTATCTTTCAAGTTAGACACTCTGCCTGGGTGGAAAATTTGGTTCCTATCAGGAAAAATTATGGGGAAATTCGCCTATGTGTGGATTTAAGAAACCTCAACAAAGCATCAGAAAAGGATAACTACCTAGTCCCACCGATGGAACAACTCTTGTAGATTGTGTCTGGTTCTTAAATTTTCTCCCTATTAGATGGTTTTTCAGGTTACAACCAAGTTCTAGTTTCATAGGAAGACCGATTGAAAACTACCTTCTGAACCAAGTGGGGAACCTTTTCCTATAAATGAATTCCCTTTGGGTTAATTAATGCAGAGGAAACCTTCTAGAGGCCCATGGAGGTAGCTTTTCAGGGACTGATCAACAAGTGTGTAGTAGTCTATTTAGACGACATGACCGTGTATTCAAAGATCAAAGAATATCACATCCAACAACTAACCCAAATTTTCAAAAGGTGTAGGAAATATGGTATATCTTTAAACCCTAAGAAAACTGTCTTTGGTTTTGAGGAAGGGAAATTACTAGGTCATATTATATCTCAAGAAGGAATTCACATAGACCTGGAACAAATTAAGGAAATAAATCATCTTCCCTTACCCCACAACAAAAAGGCTATGCAATCCTTCGTTGGGAAAATCAATTTTGTGAGGAAATTCACCCCCGATTTCGCTGAAACTACCAAACCCTTACACAAATTGATTTGCAAGGATGTTGAATTTAAGTGGGATGATGAGCGAAAATATGCTTTCAACAATATCAAGACTTCAATATCTCAAGCTCCGGTGCTACAAAATCTCAAATTTAGCTAATATTTTTTCCTCTATACTTTTGCCTCTGACCAATCTTTAGCTGCAGTACTGACTCAAAAGGATAATTACAACAATGAGGTGTCGGTATCATTTATGAGTACTAATATCCAAGGGGCCAAATCGAATTACCTTGCTATAGACAAACAGGCTTATGCGGTGTATAAAGCAGTAAAACATTTCAGATCTTACATCCTGAAAAATCACACCAAATTCATTGTGCCTCACCCCGCAGTCCAATCCCTATTCACCCAACAGGATATGGGGGAAAGAAGGGGAAATTGGATGGAAGATGTCCAAGAATTTGATCTAGATATAAAACTTGCCAAAATTGTTAAGGGATAAGAATTGTGTAAATTGGTCCTTGAAGCCCAAGGCCAAGTAAATGAAGACTCTAGGTGGGAGAATGAGTTGGAGTTATTGTGTAGTGAAGCTTTATATGTTCTCCCAGCACATGAGTCTTAGTATGGAAAACTGATTTATCTCCTACATCACGAGACTTGCCTAGAACACCTAAACCCTAAGGAAAGGAGAGCTCTCAGACTGAAATCGACACAATATTTCCTCATAAATTCGGTGTTTTTCCGCGTAAATTATGATCCGGTACTTTTGAGATGTATCTAACATGAATATGCAGACAAGGTTCTAAAAAAGCTTCATGATGGTCCTGCGGGTGGACACTTTGCATGGAATACCACTGCTCACAAGATACTGAGAGTCGGTTATTACTGGCCTACTCTATTTAGGGACGCTCATACATATGCTAGAAACTGTAAAACTTGTCAGAATAGTGCGGGGAGGGAAAAGAGAGCAATTGTCCCATTCCAACCATTGGCCATATACATATTGTTCGATCAATTGGGGTTAGATTTCATAGGGTATATTACCCCCATTTATTCAAAACAACATAGATACATATTGACCGCTACGGACTATTTCACGAAATGGGCAGAGGCCATCCCTCTAAATCATGTAAATGAAAAGATGGTAATCCAATTCATAGAACAACAACTGATCACAAGGTTCGGTATGCCTTCCATTCTTGTTTTTGATAATGTCGCTTAATTTTCTTCCACCCTACTAACAAAGTTTTCTATAGACAAGGGAATCATAATCAGATGCTCTACAACTATTATCCACAAGGGAATGGAGTGGCATAATCAACCAATAATAACCTAGTGAGGATCTTGAAGAAAACAGTTGCAGAAAATTAGAGGAATTGGCATAGTTCACTTCCTAATGACTTATGGGCCGATAGAGTAACAGCCAAGGAAGCTATAGGTAACTCCCCATACTTTCTGGTATACAGACAAGAATCCATTCTCCCGAACGGGCTATATCTTCCATCTCTTCAGCTTGATTAGGGATCTAGAGGAAAAACCTCATCGATTATTCAACAAAGAATTGGAACCATCATCATGTTGGAAGAAGAAAGGGATAAAGATAAATCAAAGTTCATCGCTCATTAGTAGATATTTAAAAGATAGTTTGACAAACATAAGGCCAGAGAGAAGAATTTTGAAGTAGGAGACTTAGTCCTGAAATGGGATAGAGAAAATGAACCGAAGGGAAAACATTCAAAGTTTCATAATCTATGGCTCGGACCTTTCTAGGTAGTCGAGAGAATAGGGGCAGGCGCATATCGGTTGAAAATTATGAGGGGGGAACTTGAATCCCTCCCAGTGAATGGCCAAGCCCTAAAACAGTATTTTTGTTAAAAAAAAAAAATGTGTGTGTGTGTGTTTTCATGTTATTTTATGTGTAGGTGCTAGGTAGGCTGATTGCAGAGTCCTTTATTTCTGTTTTTTCTTTTACATGGTATTTTTGTGCAATAAATTTTTGTTCCGCAAGGCATTGGTTGACCTTAATAAATACGGTGTAGGAAACTATGTTCCTGACTCACACTTACATGCAACACAAGAAACTATGGGAAAATTATGTTTTTCTTAAAAGAGTTATGTATCTGACCTTTGCAAATAAACAACCTTGGAAAGTGATGAAGTTTCTACCTAGTGGTCTGGTAAAACCTAAAGGGAAATATGGCAAGTTGGAAAGGACCACATGTACCTCAAGATAGAGCTAGGAAGAATTTCATCTTGACCATATCATCTTGTAGATAATAAATGTCCTCCTCTCCCACTGCTTAGGGCATCTCTACCAAAAATAAATCAATTATATCAAATGAGTGCAAAGTAGGAGACGGTATGCAGATAACTCCCCCAAGGCTATGGACGTTTATTGGTAGTGGAGCAAGGTCTGTGATGTCGGGATGACTCCGTCGGGGCTATGGATGATCACTGGTAGCAGAGAAGTACCAAGGCAAGTAAATGATGATAACTAAAAGTCCTGGTGCTGGTAAATGCTTGCTCGACTCTTGTCAAAAGGGGGCGTGGGTCATGGTCAAGAGGAACAAAGGTGGAATAAATGTTGAAACCCCATAGGTGGGCTCGGATTTCATGAACTAGGGGGATTGTAAACGCAAGGATAGGAGAGACTATGATAAAAGAAAAACCATATAAGTTCCTAACTAACTTCTGCATCAGCTAATCCTAGGGAAGGAACAGAGGTTCTTCTTAAACCTAGTAAATCTTCATTTATTGAGCACTTTAAGGTGTCCAAACCCTTCTAGCAATCTGTTGAACGCTCAACACACCCTAAAATCCTTATGAAATTTTATCACTTTTTGGGTACCACTTGTTTTCTTTTACTATTTGAATTGAGTTCACTATGGGGGGGATGGTTTATTTTGTTTTCATGAATCTTATCGATCAAGTCGGATTTGTTTGAACTTGTTAAAATAAACCTTTTGTCTAAAATAAATTGATATTCTAATTAAGAATCTGCAGCTAGCATTGTGGCTAACGCGCTTGTGTTTGGTGTCATCAAAATTCAAGTAGATAAAGTGGCCATACAGTAACACTAATCATCTATAGTTGATGCATCATCAGCTTTGGTAGAAGGCAGAGTTAGTTTTCGTAAGTTATTCACCATGAAAATTTAGGAGATAACTGATCCCCATCGACGTCGGCAAAGTACAGGAGGAATAGACATTGACAAAATCCATAAAAACCACCAATAGTCGATGATTGATGTGCTTGCTCGGGGTTGGGGAAATCTAAAAAAGGTTAAAAAAATTGATTTTTTCTATGTTAAACATATCATCGATCGCCAACCCCCGATACACTTTCAGCGTAAGGGGATTTTCGAGAGGGTCAATCCGGGAACACTTGGGTAGGTTTATCGTCGATAACTGATCCTTGATAATTTTCAAAGTCGACACGATGGGATCGGGTCTTAGAATGTTTAGCTTAAGTAAATTCTCGATTCTGAATAACACGGGTAAACAAATATGCGGGGCTCGAGTGCCCCGTGTCTTTGTCGCATAGGGGTGTCACATGGCCTAGTTTCGTCCCGAGTCATATTAAGGTTCCTTGTGTCCTAGTCACACCTCCAAGTCATCCTTACCACATCATCTCTATACGGAAAGATCGTTCAGCATCAAAGATTTTCCAAGGAGATATCAACAAAAAGTGTTCAAAGAGGAACCCCAACCCTCGACTCACCAGCTGGGATAGCGAAACGATGGGATGTTTTCGGCATAAGATATGATCAGATTCTGGCATTTAATAGACTATTTAATGATTCATCCCACATATGTTTCTACCCAGTGCATTGAGTGAACAACAACGATTTGAAATCACCAATAGGAAATGTTACGACCTGCGCCTACATCATCAACCTACGATCGAATTTAATTTTAAACTTATTTGAAGATCTGGCGATAGATTTAATAGAACTACACTCATAACCCAAATTGAATGGTTGATGCGACAAGGTAAGTCCATCCTTGTTTAAATCTATAGAATGACTTTGAATGATTTCATTCTTTGCACAAGTTCTAATTTCAGAGAATCTGAAGAAGTAAAGAAAGCCTCTCGAGACTGTGTTAATTCTCAGATTATAAAGACCAGGTTAAACAAGAAGTAGAGGTATGTGTTCAAGTTTTTCAATTCAGTGGTCATGATTTGTTATATATACATCCGATTTCTTGTACTGTCTCTAACTATTTTCTAAGCTGCAGGGAAAATGCCTCTGAGAAATCCAACCACCAAAAGCTCGCCGAGAGCACCCAAGCTAAAGGAATCACAAACCGATGAAGGTTCTTCTCCTGGTACTATGACGCAATTAGAGTACGCTCACAGAGCAGATCCAGTCATAAAAACCTCAACAAAAAAATATTTTGTTCAACCTCCAGTATTCGGTGATACAGAAGCAAACACTGGATCCAAAGTGATGCTCCCATAGTGGGGAGACCTATTCAACAGAATCATTTGAGAGGAATACTCGAAATGTATCGCACACAGTGACCCAGATGAAAGGGCGCTTCATGACCAGGTGTTCCCAAACTTCTGACGGTCATATTTTCACATGGTAGACTATAGAATCTCAGTTTTCCCATGCATGGATGTTTTGAAGTGGCTAATTGACCATATAGATGCGCATAAATGATTAATCAATGATGAGAATGGTGCATGTGTCGGATTTTTCCTCCATATAGAAGTCCAGAAGTACTACAAACTCAGAGACCTAGAGGAGCGGCTAAACACAAGCTCTGTGGTGAATTTCTATGAATTCCAAGACACCAGTCAGTTGATGGCCTCATGGTGGAAGGAGGACAGAAATTTTACAAACTGGAGCAATGGCTGGTATGGGACAGTTAACCTGAGGGAGCCATACATCTACTTAATGGATCTCATCTACCAATTGTATGGAGAGAAGGACTACTCCAAGTTTTTGGAAGCATGGATTCCCTTGGAATACACAGTGGTGATCTCTAGAAGTAGCTTCAACTAGGGAACGATAATTTCCAAGTAATTAAGCACCTATGTACAGCAGGCTCAGACACTGAAAGAAGAGGAAGCACCAGCTTTCCACATGGCCTCGTACCTGCTCGATGTGATCTATGAGAGAAATTTCTTCACCAGCATGAATTTAAGTTCACATGTTGCGGATCTCCCTGTTCACTTTTATTTCATCATACTATGGGAGAACAGGTACAAAAAATCCTATGCATTAATTTGCGATGAATTCATCGCTCATATTTATTTTATTATATTTAAAAAGGAATACACGAGACTATCTGCAGCAACCAAGAAAATGGTAGCAAAGGTAGGCCACTGGTATTTGGATAAATGCACAACCTATATCTGGGTGTTCAGGGCCACCGAAGCACCGCATCTACTCCCTACTCACGTCCCAGACCGGCTCATTGTGGGAGAAATCTACTATCATACTATCCTACAAGGCTATAACACCATGCTAGTCAAGGAAAAGAAGCGAGCTTGCATACCCTACGGTTTCCATGTGGGGTTTTATTTGGTAAAGGACATTGCTCAATCCAAACAAGAAGAGTTGAGCCAACTTAAGTTCAGGTTCCCGACATGTTGATTCTGCAAGCACGACCCTAAAGGCATGGTTCCCCAACATGCTTCACAGGTATCCTCATGTTGGCCATACACGCATGACAAATTTGAGGATGAAATTTTCATAGAATGCACTCAGGAATGGGAGGAGGTAGTAGAGAGAATGTTCAACCCAAACATGACCAGGTTCAAGGCTGTGAACATGGATGAATAGGTGGAGACAATAGAGCAGTTAGCCCAAGAGGCCCTTAGAGTTAGGGAAGAAAATAGAGCAGCAGAGACTGCATAAGAACAAAGAAGAGGATTTCTCTTTCTATAAGGGGTGCAAAGAATCATTGATCAGCTACAAAATGACCCTGATCTCGTAGAGATGTCCATAATTCTTGTTGATGACCCAATCAAAATAAAAGGAGAGCTAAGTGGCTTAGAGCCAATACAACTTGAAGAAATCACTGGGCCAGAAACCATGAAGTTCCACCACCACAAATCAAATCACCAAGGGGAATTTCAACCCAACCTGAGATAGCAAGGACACCAGGTAGGACAAGTGTGCCAAACCCCCTGTTTTACTTGATAACCATCTATCATGGAGAGGAGAATTCGAATGTGTCCCTAGTGACTCAAGTACATATTACAGAGGAAACAAAACTTGAGAAAGAATCTACACCAGGTCTCAATGAATTAATTCAAAACCTTCCACAGAGCGACCATGAGGTCGAAATTTTCTTAGACACTGAGCTACTCGACTTGTCGAGAACCCCAATAGACAGCTCGAGGGATGAGCTAGGATTGGGAGGCTAGAAAGAGGAAATTCCACAGCAATAAATTGACACTTCAACATTTGATTACCAACTAAGTACCGAACCTACCCCCGATTCTTCAGTTTTGGCAGATACCTCACCAGTCAATGAGCAACAAACGAATGTCGAGCCATCGAGACATATGGAAAAAATTCAGGAACCCATACTAGAATATATATACACACAGTCGGGAACCTAGAAAATACTCTAACCTTGGGAGAACAACAAATCCCTGAACCTTTTGATGAGGTCACTAACATAAAAGCGATCTCTTATGAAAGGAAGATAAAATCCATCATGAAGAGGACCTTTAAGAAGAGGAGACACATGTTAGATAGCTCGATTCTCATCACTACGGAGGAGAATTTTCTCAGCACAGATCACGCCAAGATGTTCAACCTTATTGGTGTAGGGATGGCTATCACAGATGCCACATTGGATAGAGAAAGAAGAGATGAAAAGGAGCTAGTCACTGCACTTAAGGAGTTGGAGCATCTGTGACATTTGGAAAAATACTATAAGGACTCCACACAAGCCACGTTGTTTTTGAGAAGTGAGTTCCAAGATGCCTTCACGAAATTCACGAATGGACGACACCTTTTCATTGCAATTATAGTCGATTTTCAAGAAGACACCCTTATGGCACTAGCGATCTACAAGGATGTGGAAAGGTGGTATGAGAAATCTTACCAAGTAGTAGAAAGGATCAATTACATTAGCGTGGTTCAAAAGGGATGAGATGTCGAAGAGCACGACATTCATGTGCTAAGGGATAACATCTTAGATTGGATCAGGAAAGAGACCAAATACTGGGTAAAGATGTCCCAGGAACCTCAGTAGGAGATTCAGGAGAAGTGGGTCAAGTGTGAAAAGAGCTGGGAAAATATTAATCGAGAGATGAAAGGCATCGACCTCCCAGAATTCATCTCACCCGAATACTTTGTCAACCTGCATGACATAGTTAAGAAACATGTAGAAAAAGACTCAGCATGGACAACAGAGATAACAAAGGTGGAAAGAATGGTTCTAGGTCAAGTACAACAGTTCATGGAGCATCTAATTAAGGATTGAGCAATTTTGCAGTGGTTGAGTGTTAAAATAATCAAGTACAGACAACAGGCAGTAGAAGTGAAAGAAATCCTTTCAGCCCCTATGGACCAGCACAGGTTCCCGTATGCCAACACATGTGAGGAAATTTTCATCAAATTGTCGAAATATGATAAGAGTCATCCACTTCAGTAAAACTATTGGATGATTCTTAGAGAATAGAGGCATTAAAGCTCCATGTGGAAATATTTTGTTTTACTTAGCTTGCACTTGTAATAGCTAGTTTTAGTTAATGATTCATTATAAATAAGAGGATTGACCTTTTAGCAATGGTCAATGGTTTTGGGAAAGACCTCACTTTTGGAATTGTAAAGAACTATTTCTGAACTACCTTAATTGAGAAGTCATGTTTAGGACAAGAGATTTTTTTTTGTTTTTCATCAAAGGCATTGTGTGATTGGATTGAGGAGGAATTACTTCCAACTTTATTTCATTAATGGATGATGTAATAAGATTTTCTGAATCTATTGATAAGTTAGCTTCTTCAATATTTTTTTGTAGTTCTTGTCTCTAATGATGAAAGAAAATCATTGTGTTAATGTGTGATTAATGCTAGATCTAAGGAAACTATCTTTCTTTCCATCATCTTATTGCATGCGTGTTTTTCTTATGATAATTGTATCTCAGTCAATAATTGAAATACCAGCAAGTTAATGTATTAGTGCTAAGCTTGTTATGGGTGTGAATATCTTTGTCTACATGCTTGAGCACAAGGGTTATCCCAAGATCAAACTTCTTCAGTAGTTAAGAACCCCCTTTACTAGCTAGTTTATACCAACACACATCTTTTGATCAGACCCATCTAATAAAAGAAAATACAAAAAAAGAATGTTTAAAATGAAGGAGGAACTTTCATAAGAATATATACTATCAATCACTACATAAATCCCATCAAAACATTGGCCAGATCGAAAGATATGGAGGACCATTCCACCATCAAATGCTACAGAGTCTAATTCATCCTCTGTTGCCAGCAGGCCGAAGTGGGAAAGAAAGCGTGCACAAAGAAGAATGACAGCTGGAAGAGCAATTGTGGGAAAGAAAGCATGCAGGAGGAAAGAGATAATTGGCAAGAAGCACAGCACATGTGCATGCAAGAAGGAGGTGATAGCTGGAAGGAAGAAATGAACGCATGTAGAGAAGGAAGACCTAACTACAGTAGGGTTAGGATTTTTGTAAGGTTTTTGTGTAAATGGCTGAAGAGCTTGATAGATATAAATATAGATACGAAGGTATCATAGAAGAGTTCAGAGAGGTTTGCTAAGGTTGAGAAATACTATTGTTGTAGAGTTGAGATCATTTCTATGTAATATTTTGATTAGATGTACTATTTTTATAAAGAAAGCAAGCTAAGTGAAAGAGAAAAGGTAGATCTCGAGGATTAGATCGCAGGCTAAGGAGCCTGGTGCGATCTATTTCACCTCACAAAGATCTTACCCATCTGAGGAGAGTTATAAGCGTGAGGCGCAAGAATTGCAGAATCGCCATAATAAGAGAGCCAATAGAAAAATCTTTGTGGGCGTAGCCTAGGAGGGGGTGAACCACGGTAATACTTGTGTAATGTGATGAATGCATGCATATCTTTGTCATATTTTTGGGAGTTAAATTTTGTATGCAATGAATGAATGAGTTATTATATTTCTTGGTTAATTGTTGTGGGAATATAACGAAAAGATACCACGGCAGTTAGAATATAAAAGACGATAACAGTAGTTCATAATACAAATCATAATTAATGGCCTAGAATAAATATCCCCTATCTCATGCTCAATCCTAGGCTATAAACACCCGAGTCTTACAGCCACCCATCTAAAGCTATATCAGGTGATACTGCACAGTGCACTCTGTGTACTGTGTTGCCTTCTAGTTTACCAAAAGGGCCGATAGTTTTAGGCTTTGTTGGTACCCTAAAAGATATGAACCTTGGGTCTACGACACAAGTAGTAGAGAGAAGTTGTCTAGCTTAACCAACAAATGGTTTCATTGTCATTGTAAGAGGAACAAGAGAGGATTGAGTAGATGAGATAGAATGCATGAGAAAAGAATGAGTGAAACCAGAAGACCGCTCAGCCACTAGAAGGGAATGTTGAGATCGTGGAACCCTACGAAAGCATAAATCAAAAACTGGTTGAGAACTAATGAACTAGAGTTTGCCCAGAAGGATAATAGAAACCCTAGCTTCACACCTCGTAAATATCTAGATAAATACATGTTTACGGATTTACACGAAGTCTTTTTCTGTGATTTTTCCCACCTACTGCAGGAGTGGATATGAAGGTTGAAAGATAACCACGCAACGAACCGAATCGAACAGCTATATTGGACCCCAATACAGATTGAGCAGTTACAACAGGTGGACAACAAATTCACCCACACAGTTGAATTTTGGCTTGACAGTATTGTGGTAGGATTCATCACAGAGTTTGCAGTTGACACAACAAAGTCATACAGCACAACAGATCAGGAATTTCTACGCGGACCTCACAGAAGGTACATTCGATCACTGTATACTTTTATTAAAATACTACTATATAAAAAAGGTGTAATGACAATGGAAGTCAATATCTATACTTCCCTGCGTGCATGGGGGAAGGGGGGAAGCACTCATAGAGGAAGGATAAATGGCTGAAGATGAGGCTAAAGGCAAGAAGGAGGAGGAATTATTGGACCCAATCTTGATCTATGACGACCAGCTTAAGTGGATCTTGGCGTCACCAGGAACGACACGTAGAGGAGTACCCTATCAATATAAGGTGAATACCAAGAAAAGAGCTGCAGCCGCGAGGGAGGGCTTGGAAAGCGATGAAGAAGAGGTAGAGGATCTTCAAGCTATGGAGCAGATTGAGGAAATCATGCGCACAACCTATGAGAGGAAAACAAGAGGCCCAAGAACAGGAGGAGAAGATAGCCATCCTTTCCATATTAATGTCAGTGTGGAACCCATAAACCCATGTGCAGCCAATACACCAAAGAGAACACCATCGTTTAGACAACCGAAGTTTGGAGGAAGTTTGATAGTGAGAAGTACATCTACCACATGAGAAACAACTAGAGGGGCCAGTTCATTCATTACTAGTCAAGTATCTACACCGCACAATGGAGGTAGCAACTCAGTATTTAGAATGGCAGGACATGACCCGATGATCAGATTATCAGAATTTCAAGGAGAACTAGCAGAAGACCCTGGGAAGAATTTGTTTATTTGTGCAAATATCTAGGAGGCAAAATAGAACACTGATGAAGATACCAAACTTACGCAGCTAGCGATCACACTGAGAGAGCGCGCACTAGACTGGTACATGAGTATAGACACGAACAGTGCCCCTGGGATGACAAGGACACTGGAAGACATTAAGAAGCTACTGATTAATGAGTTCTAGAAGCCGAGCTCAGAGGACCAGTACATGAAAGAAATGATAGAGATCAAACAGAAACCAGGAGAGTCTGTATGGGAGATTGACCAGATATTCAAGCGAATGAAGGGGAAGTTAAAATACCTTATGACCATGATGCAGCATCGGCACCTGTTTGTCAACTCACTACTCCCACACCTAAAATATCCCTTACAACAGCAGAAGTTTCAGATGTAGGTCGAGGCTCTACAAGCAACCTTGCAACTAGAAGAGAACCAGTACCAGCAGATGGACCCAGTTATTGAATAATTGAAGGAGGATTTGAAGAACCTAACATTTCAGTTGAATAAGAACAAGAACAAGGACAAATGAGAAGCCATTTGGTTCACCACATGTAGGACAGAAGGACACCACAAGAACAAATGTCCAACATCCACACAGTATATGGCAACAGGCATGCCAAACCTGCTACCATAGGGAGGATTATGGTGCGAAATATGCAAGAAACCGGGTCATGACCCTTATCATTGCATGATGATGCAGAAGTAACATACAGTTCCAAAGAATTCTTATTGCACCTTTTGTAAGTCAGTAGGCCACAACGAAAAAGATTGCAGAAATATGGAGATGATGTGGGAAAGAAAATCAGATGCATACAGAGTACAGGCCAAAATGATGACTGGGCAAGCAGCGCCATAGTTCAATCAAGCCCCAGCCCCATACAACACTTCACAGCAGCAGTACAACACTGCGTAATAGCCATATAATAATGCAAAGCCACAGTACAACACGGCGTAACCCCAGTATAATACCACGCAATATAATTAGGCACCACCATATAACGCGTCGAGAGGGGACCGAGCAGTCTATCGAGGAGGAGGACGAACCAGAGGCGATTTCGGATGTGGAAGGGACCAGTCACATGTCAAAATTGTCAGCAACATGGACATTATGCATGGGAATTCCCACTACCACCAACAACTTGTATGTATTGTCATGCATTGGATCACGAGACAGAGGAATGCCAACACTATTACTAAATATCCAAGAAAAAAGGAACCAGAACAACCATAATGTTCAATGGATTTCAGCCGAAGCAAGGGAGGATGGACAGAACATCAACATAGTCACTCGTGGAGGAACGAAGACAGGAAACGACATAGTCCGACAATAACTCGCACAAAACCAATGGGTCAAGAAGAACACCGAACCAAGGAAGAATTTTGACACGCCCAAAGAAAAGGATACTTTTAAGGAATCCAGACAAGAATTTCAGAAGAGGGACACAGCATCGACCTCCACTACGCAACCAACCCATGAAGCCCCAGAATATGAAATGTTGCCATCATTGGATCATACCAAAGGAATTCCACCCAAGGGACAAGTAAGTACTATCAAAGACTTTTTTCAGTCATGCATGTAAATGTTAAGTGATCCTTCATCTGTGAAAATATTGCAAAACATCCTAGAGAAATGTAGCAACGAGACGGAACAAAATCTAGAACCAAAAATTGTCAATCATCTACACACAAGAAGAAGAACAAGTAGGGAATTTAGATTGAATTATAACATTGTGGATTTCAATATGGGAGATATTATACTCGACCTAGGATCCAAAGTGGATGTGCTACCCAAGAAAATCTGACAATGCATGGGAGAGCCAACATTGGGATATTCAAATTTCCAACTAAAACTAGCAAACCAACATCAGGTCCTACCAATAGGGAGACTGAAAGGAGTAACAATAGATCTTGATGTTGTACGCACTAAAGTGGATTTTGAAGTCATCGAAATAGTAGATGGCACAACACCATACCCGACACTACTCAGTCTGGACTGGGCGTTTGACAAACATACCATAATTAATTTGAAGACAAGGAAAATGACATTTGAATCCGAAGATTACAGGGTCATAGCACCACTAGATCCATCAGAAGGGGAGAGGTTCGTAGAACCCACTTGCCTGGACTTAGAGGAAATCGGTCAGTTGTATAGAACAACTGCACGCGAGGAGGATTATGTAAACCCAACTGCAAACGGGGTACTCAGTTGGCATAGTATTGCTTCATGTGCAACAAATTCAGACACCGGGCTAGAAAAATGGCAGCAAAGACTACACAAAGTATCCACGAGAAGATGTGCATGAATAGACTGTGCAGTACGGTGGATAGGCATAGAAATCAAAGAACCACCCAGTTTCCACAGACTAAATGATTTGGAAACATTCTTTACACTACATGAAGATGAAGTACTAGAGAACCAGAGGCTACTAGTATTGGATTTAGCACTCAAGGCCACACCCGCGAGATGGTGGGGTGCACACAAGGAGACTATCACAAACTGGTGCCAATGTAAGTGGTTACTACGCATAAGGTTTGGCATAGAACAGAAAAATAGAAAACAATGGAGATATGAAGTACTAGGGACACCAACGAAACACTTGGAGGAGTGTGAAACGTTGCGGAAATTGACACCACCAGTGGAATGGCCTCACCACTTTATTCACACTTTAGAAGGCATACCAGTGAACTGGTATACAGATGAGGAACTGCGGAAAGGAACTACAACATGGGCGACATTGCAATAGAACTTTACCATCACTTTATCATTCGAGCATGAGAACCCCAACATAGATGTAGCCCTGAAATGGATCAAAGGAGTCATATCCATTGAAGAACTGAGAATATAACTTATTACCAAAGAGCAGCAGGGAAATAAGCAGACAGTAAAAGAACTATTGTCATGTTACCAGGTATAGGAGGAAGCACCAGACGAAGATGATCCGCATGACATTCATATTGAAGAAGTAGAAGGCGAAAGAGATGTGAAGGGACCACCCATAGAATCTGAAGTTATTTCTACACCAATCAAGGTAAAGAAAGTTAACATTGGAACAGTGGAACATCCCAAAATGGCTAGCATTAGAAACTACTGGGATGAGCCAATAGTAGAAAGCATTACCGAGTTGTTGCGTGAATACAACGACTTATTTCCTACAAAATTTGCAGAGATGAAGGGTATAGTAGGAGAACTGGGAGAGATGAAAATACCTCTCAAATCCGAAGCGAGACCAATTAGACAACGACCATATAGACTAAAGCCCATATATAAATAGAAATTTAAAGAGGAGACCGGATGGATGCTTGAAGCCAGCATAATCGAACTAGTCAAGGAATCAGAATGGATAAGCCTGATGGTTGTACAGGACAAGAAACAAAGAAGAGGGATTAGGATATGTGTCAACTTGAGGAAATTGAACGATGCATGTCTACACAACCCATTCCCTACACCGTTCACAGATGAAGTTCTAGAGAATGTGGGGGGGCATGAAGCTTACTCATTTACTTATGGATTCTCATGCTACCATCAGATTAAGATAGCACGGGAGGAAAAATACAAGACCACACTCGCGACAGAATGGGGATCTTACCAATATAGATTCATGCCATTTGGACTGAAGAATGCACAAGAAATATTCTCCAGAGTGGCTATCACAGCAGTTAAACAATTCATCCATCATTTTCTTAAAGTATAAATGGACGACTGGATAGTCTATAGTCTGTTGAAAAACCATGTGGAAATTTTACACTTGATGCTAGAATGATGCATACAGTGTTAGATATCACTAAACATAAATAAATTTATATTTGGAACACCGTTTGGGATACTATTGGGTCATATAGTATGCAAACAAGGGCTATTGGTCGATCCGGCAAAGATCGCAGTCATTGTTAATTTACTAGCACCAAAAACAATATGTCATCTACGAGCGACGTTAGCACACACAGGATACTATCAAAAATTTATCAAAGGATATGCACAGATCACAGCACCAATCGAAAAACTGCTAAGGAAGGATACAAAATACCAATGGAACGACGTGTGTCAACATGGTCTGGATACCTTGAAGGAAAATATGGTCACTACATCGCTATTAGTATTTACAGACTGGGGAAATACATTCCATGTGCATGTAGATGCATCAGTGATATGATGCAGGAGCATCGCAAATACCCAAAACGGGCGTGGAGCCAATGCATGTGTTTTTAAACACATGACATATTTCTTTGAAAACTTTTTGAAATTGAAGCGCCAAACCTTTAATGAATCCTTTATGAAGGAACGCCTTTTGTATTATATCAGACCTCGAGCCATATGCTCTTGTCTGAAGTAGATAGGAGGCATTTACTTTAGTTAATGCAGGTAGATAGGATGTTTAAGTCTATATTAGACAGTTTAGAGTTTGTGAGGGAAAACAGATATAGACACCCTCCTTTGTATCATTGTATTATTATCAAGCATTCAAGAGAAAAGAAGAGTAAGCAGAGAAAATTGTGAAGAACACCCATGTACAGGCATTTTGAATTAATAGAAGAAAGTTCTGATTCAAATCCATGGTTGGTGTTGTTTCTCTGTGTATATCATTCATGTGCTTATGAATGTTTGTTTTCTGATTATGCATTTGCTCTATATATGTTGTGCATGTGATTTCATGGTTTAACTTGAAGTCTGAGAGAGAATGAGTTTCAATTGTTTCTCTATCTGAGCCAAGAGATTCCTGCAAGGTGTGCAGTTGAATTCATCCGCGGGGAGCGCATTGATGAAAGCTCAGTGGTCTAACTCTTGCTCTCATTCGCCCTGAAGTGGAATGGGTTGTTGAAGCCGTGCAAGGAGTGCGCAGGCTGAAGAAGAAGTCTCAGTTGTGTATCTGAGCAAAAGGAGCTAAGGACTACTGCTGCAGGAAGTGCACAGAGTCTAAGGGATTCAACACTTGAGAAGTTGTTGAATGTCGAGCGCAAGGAGTGCGCATAAATTCCTCTGAAGGAGCCAGAGTGAATAATCTCAGGAGGTATAGAACCTTTTGTGATATCGTTGAAAGGGAGCATAGAAGGTTCGTGTCGAGGAAGGTTCAACCAGGAATTTCAAGCACAGGCTTGGGGAGCAAGTTTGGAGGAAAAAACATTTAATTATTTCAGAGAAATCTCAAGGAGGAAGTTGACGGCCAGGATCTCATAGAGGAGACCGACCAAACCCGCTATCCGGTGGATCTCGTGGAAGTGTGAGGAGGCTACGACCACAACCGAGCAAGCTCGAGAGATTGGTGAGCATTGGATCAGTGGGTGTTTTCCCGTTAGCCGTTAGATCACGGGAAAGTTGCACTGGGTTTAATCTCTAGTGTGCCGAGAAGGATTCATCGGGATTTCAGAGTCATCGGGTTTTCATAGGATAAGAATCTGAGGCCTTATGAGTCTCAAAAACCTGAGAAGGAATCCTAGTCGTTGATCTTGGCAGGACATGCGTCAGGCATCAGAACAAGAATCGGGATTTAATCCATCGGGGATTTCAGAAGTGTGAAATCGTTGTAGGTTGGAATCATGATTCGCGATATCCCGACGGGGCACTTAGAACCGTCCATCAGTAAGGACATGTGGCGAGAGATCCTGAAGAGTCGGGAATCGGAGAATCAGTTTTTCCGGAGACGAGAGA
>JASDQU011441485.1:6542-23563 GCA_032191745.1 Picea mariana
GACAAGACAAGTTCTAGGTCTAGGTATTGCAAGGAAAGGAAAGACAATGAAAGGCATGGCATGGCAAAGCAAGGCAATGCAAATCAAGGAAATGCAAGGAATGGCAAGGTGGCATGAAAAGGAAAGGCTTGGCATGGAAAGGCAAGGCGTGACATGTAAAGTCAAGGCATGGCATGACATGGCTTGGAAAGGAAAGGAAAGGCAAAGCAAGGCATGTCAAGGCAAGGCAAGGCAAGGCATGGATAGAGTAATGTGAGGTTTCAACCCTCTTATTTATATTGTGATTATGTTAGCCTACCATATAATAAGCCCAATTACCAAGGAAAGTCAAATCAAGGAAAGGAAAGGGAGGCAAGGCAAGGCAAGGTAATACATGGCAAGGCAAGGCAAGGCATGGCAAGAAAAGGCAAGGCAAGGTAAGACATAGCAAGGCAAGGAAAGGAAAGGTAAGACATGGCAAGACATGTTACACAAACACCCAAACACCATCTAGATCAATCCAATGTTACACAAAGAAACACAAAGTTGATGGTTCAATCCAACTTCGTTAATGATCAATTCATTTGTTTATATTGAATTTCTAGTATTTATTTATGAGTTATAGTTGACTGCAATACTACTGGTGCTCAATTGTATTGTTTTGACAATTAGTTGAAACACTTTTCAATACAACTATCTATTATCCTTTTTAGTGCTTACACGTGCTAATCTAGCAACAACGCAAGGTCCAGAAGAATAAATGTTTAGAAAAATGTGTGTGTGCACCTTATTTCCAGCTGAACAATCCCAACAAGTTCATACATTGGGCATGTTTAATGCATATTAGGGGAGACAACCCACAGGAGGAAAAACTAAATTGCCAGTGGGATTTGAAACCTGGTACGTCTTTCCTTTATTGTTCTTATTGTTCTTGCTAGGGAAATAATGAAGCAATAAAATAAAGTGCCAACTAAATGGATAGAAATAATGTAGCGACTTACCAAAGGGCTATGCTAACCCAAGTATGCAAATAGTCTGTCTAGTTATGTTTCAAAGACTTTGCCTTCTTAGACAGTTTCATGAGTTTATGGTATATCGTATATGCAGGTCCTAGACCATCCTCCAGGCCCTGGCTTGAATAATGACAACGAGATGAGTTGGTGAGGAAGAGGATAAATTCCAAGAATATGCTCTGTTTCAAAGCAAAATGAGTGAGTATTTTTTCTACAACATTTCATGGAGCAAGTCAGCCACAACTGCAATCTCTACAATGTCAGGTGTAATTCACTAATGGTTAGATAGGGTCAACATGGATGCAGAGAGGGTTAGATTGTGGTAGAGTGTGTGCATGCATGTGAGTCAGTGAGATGCAGTGAAGGTTAGATCATGGCAGAGGGTAGATAATTATGCATGCATGGGAGTCACGCAAACTTATTAAATATATCACTTCACTACAATAAATATGTCAGAGTGTAATGTATTAAATAATATGTCAAGGATTAAATGTAAGTGAGGTATGTGTCCAATTTTAGAATTTCTTATTTTCAAATTAATTTAAAACTTTGACCAATCCAGAAAATGTTTGGTCCTATGCTAGGGGTAATTACGTCTCATCAAAACATTTTGATCAATAGAAATTTGAACATATATAAACAAAAAATTCAAAAAAGAATTTTCATTTTTCACAAAATTATGTTTAATATATCATTTCAGCCAACTTTCGACAAAAACGAAAGAGTCAACTGAATTATTAAAAGGTCAAACACTACTGATTACTATAGTCCCTGACTTGGCAAAGACTAATAAGGGCTCTGGATCATGGTTGTGGTTGAGAAGTAGCCTATAAAAATTGGTTGTCCATGACATATATCGAAACGTCGTTTTTTTGCTAGCCAATTTATTGTATAGGTTCTTTATTTTCGAAAAGTAATATTAAATTGCATGTTGAAATGGGATGTATTAATATTAATTTTCAGACCGGGCCAACAATAAGTGGAATCATTGATATATTAATTTTAAGAATGAACATACTGGTTTAGTGGATTTCTGCGAAGAAATTTCATTCTGACTGAACCGGTATGGTGGATTCTTCTTTCAATAAAATTTCCCAATGACGAAGGATGGATTTTACCAATTTATGTGCTGGAAATCTTCTTTTACAAAACATAAATAAATAAATAATATGCAAATGTTGTGTTTTTTTAATACAAATAAATGATACAAGGAAGTAACCAACTGAGGCAAAAGACATGGCAATACACATAGATCCAAAAAACCACCACTAATATCTTGTTCTCATTAAATGGTTCTTTGATGCAACCTAGCTAGATGTTTATGTACTTGGGAATTTTGTTTGCATGTTGTAGTGATCTTCTTGAAGTATCTAGTTTGTTGTAGTGTAAAGGGTGAAAGAAGATTATTTATATGATTTGATTTTTTATGAAGATTATTTTTACTATAGATGTATTATATTATTCTTGTGGAGTCCCTCTAATTCATCTTGTGCAAGATTAGAAAATAACCACAAGAAATTTGTATTGATAAGAATGGAAAAATAAAATTCCTTCACGAAATCAACTAATATATTTTACAGCCTACAAGAATTTCATGGATATAGTATTATTAAAACATTCCTTTGAGTAACTTAGAGCTAGGGGTTTAGAATTAGAGCAAGAAAAAGAAAATAAAATAGAATAAGAAGGATATTTTTAATCCTACCTAAGTATATTTTGAAGAGTGAGAGGGGATATTAGTTTGAAGTTTTTCATTATGATAGGATTATAAAACTTACACCAGTGATAAATTGTATTATAGTAATATGGAGAGATTTTTTAAGTATGAGAAATAGGAAGACCTTAACAAATTGGTRTTTTYAGTAAGTAAGTTAAGAGGYCATGTTGMTATTTGGTAAAAAMGTTAAGAGGTCATGTYKYTATYTGGTWAAAAAAYGAATTGGGAAAATAAGATCACCATGGTGTGGATAGGATAAAGGCATGGAATAAAATGGTATCCATGCTCARCATMAATATTGTCTAGTTGACTAGATATAAGTGTTTTTCACATAGAAAAAGTTGATAAGTTGGATGAAGGTAGCACATCACACACAAATAAAGGTGATACTCTAGTTGAATTCTGAAGTACACCTTATAATTACAATTCTTTTTAAAGGGGGATTTATTCCTATATGTGTGGAGATGGAGGTTATAAATCATTTGAATACCCACAAATGTATTGTTATGAACCCAATACTCAAAATATTATGATAAAGAAGGATGAAAATTGTAAATGTGTTGAACCTGCACATAATAGATCTAGCTAGAAAATACTACAGACATTTGCAGAGAGAAATTGAGAAAGAAGAAGGAGAGAAATAATGGAAGAATTCTCATTAACCGTAATGAATAATGAATAATTTACACATTATATACTCTGTATAACTCAATGAATGCACATTGGAGGAGAACCAATGCACCATAGTGGTGGTCTAGAGTGATTTGGACACACACCAACACTTACGGGAGTGAACTGCCACCTAGTCTAGTCTCTTAGGTAGTTACGGGAGTGAACTGCCACCTAGCTAAGTTAACTAGTCAACCAGTCTTTAGTTAACTGACTGAACAGACTGTATTGAAAAGTAGATCAAGGAATCAAGGGTAATGCACCAGTCAGGTGATGATCCTAGTGTTGCATGGTGATAAAACCAATTCAACATCTAGACTCAACTCAACTAGTCAAACTGAAGTGTTAAGGGAAGAGAATATTCTCCAGGTGGAATATTCTCTCCTAAAAAATAGGAGACTAGGTAAATGACTAATTATGACTAATAAACAAGGAAAAATCTTAGGAAAAATAAATCCTAGGTGTGTGTGAAGTAACTCCAACACCCCCCATGAACATCACTATGGTGAAAATAAAGAATGGGTCCCGGCAACGAGGCCATGCTAGGTACCCAAATAAAAAAGATACACTGAAAATAAAGTGAGGAAAGAGGGAAAACCTCATGGGAAACCCCCCCCTCAAGGTACAATGTATTAAAAACAAGAACTACAATTGCTAGGCAACAACGTCCTTCACTCCAAGATGACCTCGCAGAGAATGGAACTTCTGCTCAGTGAAGGTCTTGGTGAAGATGTTTGATGTATGCTATGCTAAAGGACATAACTATAGGTCAATGTTCCCCTTGTGTACTAAGTCCCAGATGAAGTTCATGTGGATCTCAATGTGCTTCATCCACTGCCTATGAACTGAATATCTGCAGAACTTCAGAGTGCTCTAGTTGTCACACCAGATGATGATCAACCTATGAAACTGAATGCCCAACTCAATGAGAAAATGTTGTAGCCACATAGCTTGAATGGTTATGTTAACTACCCCTCTGTATTCTGCCTCGATTGAATATAGATCAATGGAATCTTGCTTCTTGCTTGACCAACAGATAGGCCCGGAACCAAGACTGAGTGAGTAACCAGATGTGGACTTGCGATCAGTGTTATTGCCATCCCAGTCATAATCAATAAACCCGATGAGATCTAATGTAGAGTCTCCTACATAATGAATCCCAAAGGTGATGGTTACCTATACGTATGGAAGGATACGCTTTGCTGCCTTCCAATGTAACTCATGCAGCCCCTGCATGAACCTCGAAAATGTGCCAACTACATAGGAGAGGTATGGTCTGGAGTGTGTGAGATACAACAAACTCCCCACTAGTTGTATGTACAGTGTGTTGTCAACCAGTGGAGTCTCTCCTCCATCCTCAAGTTTAACTCCTGATAGGAAAGGAGTCGAAGTAGAATTGCAGTCGGTCGTGTGAAATCTCTTAAGGAGATCTTGTGCATACTTTTCTTGAGACAGTTTGATGCCTGATGCATACTGACTAATCTTGAGTCCAAGGAAGAAGTGTAGTGGACCCATGTTCGTCATCAAAAACCTGTCATGTAGAATCCTCTTGACTGCAGCAATCGCTAAAGTCAAGCAACCGGTGATCAATAAATCATCAACATACATAAATAAGAGTAGAAGTGAATCAGTCTTCCTAAGCAAGTAGAAATTTGGGTCTAATTTACAATGTACAAAGTTATGTGATAGCAGGTAGGATTCCATCTTGGCATACCATGCCCTCAGAGCCTGCTTGAGGCCATAAAGAGACTTCTTCAGTCGACAGACCAAAGATGAGTCCTACATAAATCCCTAGGGATGCTCCATATAGATCTCCTCAGAGGGATCACCGTGAAGAAATGCATTATTCACTTCCATCTAATGAATTTCCCATCCCTTGGTTTCCGCAATGGAAAGAGATAATCATATGGAATCCATCTTCTCTACCGGAGCGAAGGTCTCATCATAGTCAATGCCATACACCTGCTGAAATCCTTTGGCAACAAGCCTGGATTTGTATCTGCTAATATGTCCATTCATTGCACTCTTGGTCTTGTAGACCCATCTACATATGACAAGTTTCCTTCCATAAGGAAGGGGAACTAGATCCCAAGTCTGGTTCTCGAGGAGGGAGTTGTACTCCTCCTGCATGGTGGATTCCCAAAAGGGATTTCCAAAAACCTTGCCATAAGACTGTGGATCTAAAGATTGAACCAATAAAAGATGCCTGGAGGGAAATGGTTTAGTGGCAATGAGTGCAACAAGAGGCTTCTTGAAATCAGATCGAGTCCTCCTAGTATCGGCTGGATCACCAACGAGATCCCCTGCATCTTGAAGAGTAGTATGTGCCCACTTGGGCCTCTGTTATGGCTCTGCAACTACATCTAGATGCTCTTAATCTACATCTGACTGTACTGACTCTGTATCTGAATCATCTAAGTCCTATGAATCAGAAATATCATCTGAAGAAGAGTCAACATGTGCATGCTCATCATCTCGGACAGGTGGAAAAATGAAGGTGTCTGCATGTGGCTGTCGAGGTGCATGTGAGACACTTTCCTCGAATTGGACACTACGCTCAATGATGATTTGATCCGAGGAAAGATCAATAAGACTATATCCCTTCACACCGTCAGGGTATCCAACAAAAATACACTCAGTGCTTTGTGGATCAAGTGCCTTCCTCTTTTTAGAGGGAATCCAGGGCCATGCACGTGAACCGAAAATGTGAAAGTGGGTCACTTCCAGTTTGAGGCCACTCCAATCCTTGTAGGGGGTCTTATCCTTGACAAATCTATGGGGATATTTGTTTTGTATGTATGTTTCACAATTAAGTTCTTCGTCCCATAGTATCTGTGTTAGTGACTTTGCATGCAGCATGCAAGATGCCATCTCCTTTAGAGATCTGTTTTTCCACTCGACAACTCCATTTTGTTGCGGAGTATAGGGAATTGTGTGTTGCAAATGAATCCTTGCCTCATGGAAAATATTATGGATCTCATGATTGACATACTCTCCCATGTTATCAGTTCGGAGGACTTTGATCTTCTTTCCGAACTGTGTCTCAACTAGGGCTTTGAAATCTTTGAGGTGTTGAAAGACCTTGGATTTTTTCCTGAGAAAGTAAATCCATGTAAAACTTAAGAAATCATAAAAAAAAATGAGAACAAACCTCTCTTTTCGGATCAATGTATGCGGAAAAGAACCCATGAGGTCACTATGGATCAAATATAAAGGTGCAGAAGCTCTCTGAGAATTTCCTTTGTCGAATTTCTCTTGAGGGTGTTTTTCGAGAACACAACCCTCACATACTCCCTTGGAGAAATGGATGGCTGGTAGACCATCAACCAATATTTTCTTTCTAAGTTGTTGCATGTATCTGAAATTAAAATGTCCAAACCTTTCATGCCATATCCTACTACTTTCATCAGCATGAGTAAGCAGTAAAGAAAAATCAAGTTCAATGAATTCAGAAAATGTATACAATCTAGACTAATGATTTACCTCACCAGTAGCAAACCTGGAATTGGTTTGTATGTCATAGATGTCCACAACATTTGGTGTGAATATGAATTTGTTTCCAATGATGGAATTTTTCATCTGATACACAGAGAGAAGGTTGACGGAAAGTTTGGGAACATGCGACACATTCTCGAAGCTTTCGTTGGTGAGTTCAATCCTTCCTTTGTCAGTGACTTTGACTGAAGAGTTGTCCCCCATCATAATAGGAGGACCTTTGCATGCATCCAATGAAGAATATACTTCTTTTGATGAATCCATGTGATGTGATGCTCCTAAATCTATGATCCAAGCATCGAGAGAGGAGTTGATGGCAATCAATGCATGGCTAGAATTGCCTTTATTAGGATTTTGATCTTCTGGATTCTTCTTCTTGGAACCCTCAGGGATGTGATCTCCAAGGTTGTTTTTCTGAAGTATTTGAGTCATTAGATATTTTTTTTTTGCATGCATGCATATTCTGGATGGAATCCTTTGTGACAGTATGTGCATTTCTCCCCTTTTCTTCCCTTTTCTCCTTTGGTTCCGGAGGCATCGGTGAAGGGTTTTGAGTACCCTTCCTTCTTCGGATTGGCATGATATTTCCTTTTGTCTTTATCTTTATATTTCTGATATCTATGGCTTCCATCCTTCACAGTAAGTGCATGCACCTTTGGGCCTTTGATTTTTCCCATGTTGATGAGCTTGGCTTGCTCTTGTGTCAGGGATTCGATAAATTCCTCAAGAGAAGGCATATTCCAAGTGGCTCTAGAGGTGAATTTGACTGAATGGAATGTTGATACAAACACAAATAATTCAGGACCAAGTTTGGAGAGAATGACAAGAACCAATTTTTTCTCCTCCTTAGATTTATCAACCCCGCAAGTTTTTAGTTGCAACAGTAAATCCTTGAATTTTGTAAAGAAATATTGGTTATTGTCGAAGCTTTTTGGATCCAATGTGAGCCATTATACCTCCAAAATGTGTCCCCTCATATCATCCTGTTTGCCAAAGATCCCTTCCAAGGTGGTCCAGGCTTCATTGGGAGTCTTATAGGAAGATATGTGAAAAAGGAGATTGGGAGAAATAAGACTGCAAATTGTTTCGAATCCTTCATCTATTCGATTTAAATACCTAGATTTTTCTATGGATGATGTCGGTTCTGTGTTTGTATTCAAGGTTATCTTGTACAATCCTCTGGTTTAGAGATGTATGACTATTTTCTCCTTCCATGCAAAGTAATTGTAAGGTGTAAGAATGAATTCTTTTGGGAAATCCATCTTTCCGTTTCTTCAATCTTTTGTACTTGCAAAAAAAAAATTGGGGTAGATTTTGCTTAGCAGTCTGTCAGCTCTGATACCATGTAAATGTGTTGAACCTTCACATAATAGATTTAGCTAGAAAATACTACACACATTTGCAGAGAGAAATTGAGAAAGAAGACGAAGGAGAGAAAGAATGGAATAATTCTCATTAACCGTAATGAATAATGAATAATTTACACATGATATACTCTGTATAACTAAATGAATGCGCACTGGAGGAGAACCAATGCACCATAGTGGTGGTATAGAGTGATCTGGACACACACCAACAGTTACGGGAGTGAACCGCCACCTAGTCTAGTCTCTCAGGCAGTTACAGGAGTGAATTGCCACCTAACTGAGTTAACTAGTCAACCAGTTTTCAGTTAACTGATTGAACAAAGTGTAGTGAGGAGTAGATAAAGGAATCAAGGGTAATGCGCTAGTCAGGTGATGATCCCAAGGAAAGTGAGCATTATCATGGTGATGATCCCAATGTTGCATGGTGATAAAAAATGCATCATCTAGACTCAACTCAACTAGTCAAATTGAAGGGTCAACTGAAGAGAATATTCTCCAGGTGGAATATTCTCTCCTAAAAAATAGGAGACTGGATAAATGACTAATTATGACTAATAAACAAGGAAAAACCTTAGGAAAAATAAATCATAGGTGTGTGTGAAATAACTTCAACAAAAATAATGTAGAAAAAATATTAGCATGGAGCATCTTCTGAAGTGACAATAATACATGGAGCATCATCAGGAAAAGTTAGGGGATTTAAGAAATGTTAAACAAGTAATAAAATTATGTTTGAAATAGGGCATTCATATTTCCAAGAATTTATTTCATTGTCGTGTTGAAAAACATTGTTTTTCTTATTGATGGGCCTTTATGTGCCTATGATTCTTTAGATAATGTAGGAACACAAAAGGACAAGAATGTTAGAATAATTCAGTAACAATTAGAAGTCATTTGTAAATGAACTGAAAAAATAACAGGAATAACAAATAATCCATATACCTCGAATATAATACAAGAGTGAGAATGTCATTTTACCTCACCTATATACTTACCTATGGTAATTCAAGTAGGCCATATAGATCATCTCTAGTACTAATGGTCCCCAATAAGTTTTCATATTTAGAATAATGCATGGAGTATAATATCATTGATGAGTTCTTCCTTTTCATTATTTGTAGTTTAGGGTTTGTCCCAATGACTAAGTTCATAAAGTGGTATACAAATTCACTTGGTCTATAATATTGAAATACATAACCGCCCTTCTTTTGTGTTCAATTGTCTCGTGTTAGATATTCTCCTTTAGCAACCATCAATCCAATCAGAAATTGATTGCCTCCATCATCAATTAATAATATATTGAGTGTCTACATTCCCTCTAAGAAACACGCCAACCAATAGTCAGTTTCCCATTCATTATCTTTCGAGGAAACCAATATTTATATATGCCTTGCAAAAATGGATTTCCAACATGTGAGTCAACTAAATTAACAAAGTGTATTACATTCATGCTAGAATATCAAAATTTATCTAATATTGTCCATATTCATTGAACCTAGTTGTATGAGATCCAAGACTTGATCACAATTCAGTGAAATAATTGATTGATCCTTCTCAAACTATCTATTTTAATATTTATACATTGATCAATGGGTAGTGGCATACGATCCCATCTATCAACTTAGTACATGGATTAATTGTCATCTCATTCACTACTGCTACATAATCCATGGAATAAAACATATTTTCTTGTCCATATTTTGACTATAGGGTTGTATAAGGTTCAAACTGAATGAAATCTATGAGTGCTAAATATTTTTTTGCATTCATATGTATGTGACTGATCAACATTGAACACATCCCAAAATATGTTTTAACATTTCCTTTCATTGTCAACTCTTCTCACCTTCTTGTTCCCTCTAGTATTACTGAAGAACACCATTCAAATATAGATTTTGCATCTCGATTAGGAAAATTTATCATAAAATTTTGATGCATGCACTAGCTTTGTCATGCTCCCCTTTCTCATGCCTAGTCTCAAAATATTTCCAAATACGTGGCACCTGGTATTTTTTATGCAACAAACACAACCATTGAAATACACATGAATTTTTGAACCATTTTGTAAAACCATCTGACCAAATCCAATGTCAATACATTTGTATATTATTCTCCTCCAACTGATTGTAGAACGATTGAAAGTAGTGTTCTATATAAAGAAAAGTCATGATACCTATCACCACTTATGTAGAAGTGATACTCTTTTTATATAATCATTTGTTTTCTCTACTACCTAACCCATTTTTGTATGTGATATGGACTACAGTTTCACCTTCTCTAAGTGATAATTTTGGGTTTGAAACTCATTTTTAGTTGAAGGGTGTAATTCTCAAAAAAATCCACCATTAATAGTATAATACCGACATGAAAGGTATCTTTGCATATTCTAAAATGCTTGTCCTACCATCAAGCCACATGGATACGTTGGACATTTTTCCAGTATTTTCAAATAAATCCTTGATAAATTCATAGACTCATACCTCATAGAATAATAATAAAGACATATATAAGTTCATCATTAAATTAATTCTCCCATGACAGTTCAAAGAGAAATTTGAAAGAAAAGAGTCAATTTCAGTACACATTACTAATTTAAGACGTCACTAGGTGTATCTTTTTTCTTTTATGCCCTCCCCCTAGATCATACATGACATATTTGAAGCTTTGTTTGTCAACCTCCTTTCTCCCAAATTCATACTTATCACTCACATGCATGCACTTTTTCAATAATGCCATTCCACGACCACTTGGAGCATGTCCCAGCTAACCAAGTTTTGTGATAATAGGTTTCTCCCTATGGAATTGTACACACAATGCTATGAATAAAATATCTATATGATTCCCACAATAGTATTAATGAGAATTCCTGCAAAAGTTTGACATGAAAAACATGAACATTGTATATGTGTGTGTGTGTGTGTGTGTGTGATAATATTCCATCGGATGTATCCTGGGTGGTTGGGAGGAATGATTTTTATCCTCCCCACCCAGGTTCAAATCCTTGGAGTGGCATGTTTTTGCCTATAATGGGTCTATAAGATGGTATTGATGTTGAGCACCCATTGTTATGAAAATTAATCGGCTTCCCACGTTCCTTTGCAGATTTTGGGGGTTTATTTGTGGACGTAGCTGGCACTAATCCTTGGTGCAGTGAACCACATGAAATTTTTTTATGTTTCATAATAATAGCTATATTTAATTTCGTATTTACAACAACATGTGCTATGTATTTCCCCCAGGGTGTAGGGTAGTCATTTATGGAGTGTATTTTTAAGGCAGTATGTTATGTGAAGTCATCGGTTCAAAACCCTGGTTTACCGTGTGTCTTGTATGGGGTACCATGGACACACCTAGAGGTTATAGTGGTAGCATTTGGATAACATGACCATGTGTCATGTGATTATTTGCCCAACTAGTTTTTGATTCCGCCAGTCACAAAAAAAAGCATGTGTTATGTAAATTATGTTTATTCTAATATGTAATATCCCTAATTCTAATCCACACAATTATAATGTAATTGTGCAAATATTGATTAGGCTGGTGAGTTGATATGTTTGGGAAGGATAACCCATATGAATTCATATGGCCAAGGGAAAATCTATGTAAAATGTACATTTAAATAATTAATACATATAAATCGTTGGTTGTGGTACAAGAGGGATGGTAACGACAGAGGGATAAAGAGGGGTCCAATGGGTTAACCATTTGTATTAATTCAACCAATTCATATTAATTCTTATCCACTTTTGAAATATCATCCCTTTTAGGAAACCCCATCCAAAACATTACTACCCACACTGAAAAATATATACCCTGTAAAAGAGTGGTTTCCTCTCATTTCATGGATGGTATCAAATTGAACATAGGTGGTTAGGATAACAATACTTCTCACAACCACCCTAGATACTAAACCCAATTGATGCACCACACATTTATAGAAAACATATTTCAATTTTATTTTTCCAAATTAAATAAATTTGGAACTGTAGTTCTTGATTTGAGGTGATGAATGTTTTGAATATGAATGTATTTAACCTTAAATTCTCATTTCATTGTAAAATATTATAAATTCATTTAAATTTATATTTTAGGTGAGTGATCCAGGTGGATATTGGTGGCCACCCACTTGTTCCAAATTCCAATTGGCTCATCTTGACAGTTTTCAGTTCAACACGTTTCTCTATAATGGGGACAGTTCTTTGTAATTGTGGGTTTTGCACTTTTGGGGCTGTCCTGAAGCCCTACACCGGATACAGGTGGATCATGGTGGATTCCCACCTATTCCAATTGGCTTATTTTGGAAGTTTTCATGTCAGTACATATTTCTATACTTCCAGGGTCGTTTAGGGGCCCTAAACAATGTTTTCTTGGATTTCCAAAATCAAATTGTAGAATGAGTCAAATTTTGACAAGACAATGCATAGTTTTCGAAAATACCTTTCAAACAGGCTATCACACACCTAAAACAAAGATCGTATGAAAAAGTTACGACCCCAGGAAGTTGATGTACTAACTTACCCCAACAGGGCCCACATGACTTTTGGTGCTTCATCTCCTAGGGTTAGGTTTTTGGATGTCTAGGGTTTTGGCATTCATGTTTATCATAAAAAGGCCTTCAGAGCCTCATTGTATTCATCTTCTTATGATTGAGCGTAGTTGTCACATCTCTTCTTAGAGATAAAGATGCTACCATTCTAGCAAGTCTTGCATTCTGTATTTTTACAGTATTTGTACATTTCTTTAATTAATAGAAATCATCTATTGCTATATTTCTTTGTTTCTGGAAACACTTATGTGTATTTCACTGTAATATCTATTCTTTCATTTCATTCCGAAAATAACCTGGATCAGTGGTATCAGAGAAAGTTGCTCTTGATCATTTTTTAGTGCATGTCCCCGACAAGGTTCGAGTATAGAAAGTTGGGTCTAAAGCTTGTCTCTCTTGAGGACAATCGCTCTCACACGCCCAAGAAACCCTCCATGGCATAAGAAAATAAAAACAGTGGAGAAGAAGATTCTATTAACCTGTTGCTTGATAAATCTCTCGTGCGACAGAGGGACGAAATGATGGAGAATTTTTCCCACATCCTTCAATGCCTACCGATAGCAACGAGAGCATATTCATCAAGAAACCACCTTGGAGGAACCTCTCCCTTCAAGGAACAAGTTAATTTTGATATTCCCCTATTTGAAGGTTAGATAGATGCGGATGCCTTAGAAAAATGGTTAAATATGCTAGAAGGTTATTTCTTTGTTCACAATTTTTCCGACAAGGAAAATATCACCTTCTCACTCCTCAAGGCTCTCCCCCATGTCAAACATTGGTGGGAAACTTACTGGGAGTGAAGTTCCATAGAGGAATCTAGAATATATGGGGCAGAGTCCACTTGGAATTTTTTTGTGGATGCGGTCAAGGAAAAATACTAGTTTGTTGATAACTATGAATACCAATACATGAGATGGACCACATTGTGAAAAGAGAAGAGCCAAACAGTGTCAAAGTTCACAAACACTTTCCATACCTTGCACACCAAGATGGGTATCAAAGACTCTGAGTGACATCTAGTTCTAAAATACCATGGGGCTCTGCATAGGTACATCCAAACTAAAATGGATTTCCTAAACATGTCATCATTGGGAGTTGCCTATCGATATGCTATCAAATTCGAGTAGAAATGCAAGCACAAGAAAAAATGGGTGTTCAGGTCTACAAATCCGCAACAACCAAAGCATGGTAAAGATGACCCTAACCAATATCCTCTCGATAACTAGTCCAAGACACATGAAAAGAAGGCTAAAGTAAATACGAAGAATGACACTGGGAAGTGGTGGAACTTCCAAAAAATCCCCTGGCACAACACCAATGAATGTTGCTCGAAACATTCATTGGTGGCTGAGATCAAAGACAAGGAGTCGAACCCTGATTCAAAATCTGAAATAGAAAATATTGAAAACATATAGATCATCGACACAGACCCCACTACAACTGTCGTGACCACAACAATTCAAACAAAAGAACCAATAGATCCTAAAGAGGGGGAGTGCCTCTTTCATTCACATCTAGGTGAAGGGGAACCCATTGCATTTCATTGTTTATAGCGACAACCAGAAGAAACTCATCTCAACTAAGGTTGTCAAACAGTTGGGGTTGTTTACAACACCACACCTGCAACCATACAACATCGGGTGGCTTCACCAGGGACGAGATCTCTGTGTTATCCAATAGTGTCACCTGTCCTATGGAATCCAACCCTTCAAGGATGAGGTAGTGTGTGATGTTTCCCTCTTGATGTCTATGATGTTTTTTTGGGCCAACCATATATGTGGAAACATCATGTTTTTTATGAGTCTCGACCCCATAGTGTCATTATTTCTCTGGGGGGTCATCTCTACAGGATACCAGAGGTAGTTCTGACCATTGTTCCACCAAAATACTACTGCAAGGTAATCTCTCATACTGCAAAATTCATCCTCTTCACAGTCTGTTCAAAGGATGCACAAAAGGCCATTGCAACCACTGCAACCTCAACACCTTCTATCCAACAGAAGTAGATTGCAGAAGAGAAAGAACATATTGTTTCTTCACCTATGATGGTGCCTACACAATGCCCTGTCAAGACCAGAGACAACAAGTTGGTGGAAAAGATTCAACCCCGCCAGCAACAGGTTCTTGACAACCTTCTATAGTCCAAGCAGCGCAACTTCTCCAACAAGTCACGTAGCTCACCAAGATTCAAATTCAGAAAATGCTTTCCCCTCTTCCCCAGGAACTCAATGCAATGGAGACCATTTCTTCCTAAGGGGGGAGGATTGATCCAGGTGGATATTGGTGGCCACCCACTTGTTCCAAATTCTGACTGGCTCATCTTCACAATTTTCAGTTCAACACGTTTCTCTGTAATGGGGACATTTCTTTGTAATTGTGGGTTCTACACTTCTAGGGCTGTCATGAAGCCCTACACGACATCCAGGTGGATAATGGTGGTCACCCGCCTATTCCAGCTGGCTTATTTTGGAAGTTATCATGTCAATACATCTTTTTGTACTTCCAGGGCCATTTTAGGGCCCTAAACAGTGTTTTCTTGGCTTTCCATAGTCAAACTGTAGACGAAGTTAGAGTTTGATGGCATAATGCATATTTCTCAAAAATTCCTTTCCAACGATATATCACATGCCTAAAATGGAGATCGTATGCAAAAGTTACAACCTCGGGAATTTGATGTACTAACTTACCCAAATAGGGCCCACATGAATTTTGACGCGTCATCTCCTAGGGTTAGGTTTTTGGATGTCTAGGGTTTTGGAATTCATGTTTATCATAAAAAGGCCTTTAGATCCCCATTGTACTCATCCTCTTGTGAATGAGGGTAGCAGTCACATCTCTTCTCAGAGATAACACTGCCACCATTCTGGCAAGTCTTGCATTCTATATTTTTACAGTCTCTGTACATTTCTTTCATTAATAGAAATCATGTATTGTTTTATTTCTATGTTTTTTGAAGTATTTATGTGTATTTCATTGTAATATCTCTTCTTTCATTTCATTCTGAAAATAATACAGATCAGTGAGAGGCTCTTTCTAAAATTTATTATGAGCGATGTGTAATTATTACCATGATCAACATGGGGATTATACGTAACACTTTAAAAAAATTATAAATACATGTATTTATTTAGTTTTAATAAATAAATTGTGAAAATAATATATTTTTCTAAGAAAACATGTAGGTACAAAATATATGTCAATCATTTAAAAAAGAATAATACAATAAATATATGTAGTAAATGTGGGCTATATGACGAGTGTAGATCCATACTAAATCTAGAAACATTTCCTCAACTTTTTGCAATATATTAAATGTTTTCACCTCGAGGGATTTGATCCCTCTCATGCAGAGATAAGATGAATCTACGTTGGTTTTAGTTTAGAAAATAATGCTTTTATTAATGTATTAAAAAACAATAAAAAATAGTATTATAATGATAATGTTTATTGCCCTCAAAGATTTAAATGCTATCTCACATAAATAAATGGAATATAACCATATAATCATCATCATGTTATTTTTATAGTTAAACATGATGAAAATTAAGGTGCAAAGATCATTATCGATTTTGTTAGTAGAAGGTCATTAAGAGTAATTAAGATATGTAATTGGGTAAAATTTTGACATGTACAAAGTCACTATCTAACAAGTTTGAGAGTGTTTTTGGGTTAGTCTAAGAACCAATTTATCTATGTATATCATGAGTGTTGGTTATGATTTTCATAATATTAATTTTGTTCTTTAAGTTGATCATTTAAAAAAATAATTTTTGCAGGACAAATTAGGAGTTATAAAATCTTTGTAGTATTTCAACTCCCTCTTAAGATTTAATATTGTTGATAATATTAATTTGATTGTCTTCTTTTATGTTCTAATAATAAATCCAAAACTTTGAATCTCATTTAACCATGTGGTGGCTACTACTTATACTAGAAGGGTGAATCCACAGAGTTGGTGGCAAAAAAAGTGGCAAGGGGGTCAGCAGGAACACACACTCGTAGGAACGCATGCATGTTTCTAGGAACGTACACGTGTTATTGATGTAATAGGTTCGGCTAACCCCAAAAATCCACTCAGAAAGCCACGTATGCACATTCCCAAGAACGTGTGCACATTCTCAAGAACGCGTGTGCATTCCTAAAGTGCACACGTGTTATTAGGAATAGGAACACATGTGCATGTTATTAGGAACAAGAACGAATGTGAATTCCTGTTAACATGAAATATATCTCTT
>JASDQU011441486.1:5585-23576 GCA_032191745.1 Picea mariana
ATTATGATACAACCTTCAGGAAGACATTCCAAAAGGCATATTATGATACAACCTTCAAGAAGGCATTCCAAAAGGCTAGGTGATAAATACATAATTGTGCATAGTGAGATCAAAACATCAATCCTCATTCCAGTGTAACTAATAGTTATGTTGCTTCATTTTCTTGCAAATATTGTTTGTTTACTTGTTCACATAAGTATTATTGTTATATCAAAACAAATATTGTATTATTGTTATATGAAAACAAATATTTTTAGGGAATGGAATGGTATGGATATATGAATTGGTTTTTTATTTTATATATTAAATATGGGTGTGTGTGTGTGTGTGTGTGTGTGTGTGTGTGTGTGTGCACTGTTTAGAGATTAACATATTCCTTGGAAAATCAAGGATTTAAATTAGACACATATCTATCTAAGTGAGGGTTCTTACTACCACTCACTTATCTAAGAAAGTATGTTAATTATCAATTATATTTCTTTATTTATTTTTAACACTTGAGGTTAATGGATAAATGAATTCTCTATTATACCCATCACATCTCTCCATGTTACAATTTTTTTCTCGGGAGGTTTGCCAATTTAATTGAACTTTGATTACCACACCTAAAAGTTGTATGTATCCCTTTCCTTTCTTCCATGTCCTCAAGAAGGCACCTTAGCCGAATTTCTCGTTGTTCTCACGTTCAATAGAGGAGAATGAAACAGTTGGTTGCTTCTTATTGCAAAATACCAAATCCTATATTGAATGCATAAAAGGTGGTTGATTTTCTATCATCTTGATCACCCACCCAATCAGAACCCATCAACTCGATATTCAAGCGATTATTGTATTCCATACCATACTCGATAGCTCATTGTAGGTATTGAATGAATCTCTTGGCATCTTTCCAATGGCTCTCCTGTGGCTTACCCATGAATTGACTAAGCATTCCAACATAGACTTAGTATGCAATATGAGCTCTTGTTTTGCACTATTAAACTAGGAGGAAAGAAGGTATGCGAAGATGTTTGTATAGAAACATATCAAAAGATTCAATATGAATGACTACTTCATTAGAACATAATGCTACGCTTTACACTGATAAGGAAACCGATAAATTACCTAACCACAATAAGACCTGATATTGCATACTCCATTAGAACAAAATGCTACGCTTTAGACCACTAAAGAGAATGATGGTGTTTTTTCAAGTTTTGGGCATGAATGTAGTTTCCCAAAAAGTGTTTGGAAGTGTAGATGTTTATTCACCCCTCCTATGCTATGTTGGAGGAGCAGTGAAGAGACGGTGCATGAAAAACTCGACTAATATAGATAGAAAATAAAGAGGTGGTGTGATTGGGCCATCATTAGACCCTACTTATATAAATGTAGCTGGAACATAAGAGAAGTGAATTATATGATCCATGTAAATCAAGACACATAAATTCGTAACTATCGTATGATAAAGCATCGGAACAGAAGGAGGGAAATCTTCTTGTTGTGAATTGAGGCCCTTGTAGGGAAATGTGGTGATGGAAGTGCAATCATCCATCCAATGCATGCAACTACACACTAATGGACATATAGTGTGCTCTATGTGTATTGTTAGTAATGTGAATCACAATATCTAGTTGAGGATCCATGATAACCTACATGGAAACCCAATCATATACAATGTAATTGAGGGTGTGGGGTTGTATGCATAAATATTTAATGTTTGTGGAGGGATGACATGCCAAATTGCGAGCCAGTGCTATATAAGATTTTGTGGAGGGATGACATGCTGAACTGAGAGCTACCACTATACACGATGATTTTTTATGTGTATGACCCATGGCGTCATGGCATGCTTGAGAAAAAAAGTGGTAAGCATAGTGAAATAAATGAATGGGGTGTCCCATGTTGTGATTGTGATATGTCTATATAGTGTTCCCAAGGTTTATTTTTTTTCCCTATATAATTTTCCCAAGGATGTGTGTTTTTCCTAGATGAGGTTGGGCTATGAGAAGACCATCGATGATAGTAGTTTCATAATAATGGTGCACTGTATTTGATACAACATAAGTTATTGGCTTATAACTATTGATATGAGTGAGAGATTCCATTATCAGTCATGCCTCATCATGACACTGGACATCCCTAATATCTATATCATGCACTTGGTTGAGAGGTTTGAAGAAAGCAATGATGGTGGTGAGAATCAAACTGCATGCATGTGGGAGATGATTTATGTCGGTTGTACTATCGAAGGTGATTTGTTCTGCTGAGTGGTGTGACTTTGTGTTAGATAAGACTACATATTTTTTTGTATAATTGGCTATGCATGTTCCCTTGGTGTTTGATGAGAGTAGGAGTGTGAGGGAATGAAGTGGAAAGATGCAGAGAAGGGCTTGAAGAGAAGGCAACAAATTTACATTATCAGGATGTAGTAAAGTGTTTTGGTTAACGCATAGATATCATCCTAACCACCTAGAGGGACAAGCCTCATTCCAATCTGTTCAGCCAATAAGGCTAGACATTGACAACAAACTTCACCTACCGTGTTCCCAACTGAGTCTTGGCCCTCATTCAAATCGGTTTAGCCAATAAGGCTATCCGTTGACAACGATCTTCAGCTACCGTGTTCCCAACTGAATCTTGGCTTGCATTACATAATTCATAGCATCATGCAAAGAACTAAAAAACTCTACCATACATTCATATCATCATGCAAATAACCGAAAGGCTCTATCATCCATTCATAGCAGCGACAATTACCCATTCATTATAGTGTGCAAAGAACCAGAACTGTGCCAATCGAAATGGAAACGAAAGTAGGATGTGAGTCTGGATTTTCCATTCTCTATTATGATGGCGTGTGCAGACGTGAACCGGGCAAAGCAAGTGTTGTCTTCATTATTTGTTTGGAAGATGATGGTACTATTTTGGAAGAAAATAGTGCATATCTGAATGACAATTTCAAAGTAACTAACACTTCGGCCAATTACAAATCGCTCATATGTGGCCTACAACATGCCATTTCGCTTGGCATTAAGCACCTGACTGCCCGTGGACATTTGCACAACATAGGAAAGCAGGTAGGTGCCCTTTCCTCTCTTGAATTTAGAATTAATATTTTCGTTGATGCCATTTATTCATTGTATGTTGTGTGATTGAGTAGGTCATGGGTACGAAAACAGTTCAAAAACCATGTGAGAAAAGATTATGTCAGAGAGTTCGGGAACTGGCATCTAGTTTTAACACATTTAAATTTGACGATATCCATCGTGAAGATAATACTGGAAGAATTTCCTTAGCCCATGAACGGTTCGACCGTACTTTTGTAGACCGGACTAATAGTCTACGACATGAGATTTTTGAGATTTGCAAACTTTAAGAGCCTGTGAAGGATTATGTTATGCACCATAGGTTGGATGGCTACCACACACTCAAATTTATTTTGGACAATATTCAAAGTTGGTTCCCTCAAGCCCATAAAGAGATTCTACACATGTGTGTTAAAATGAGTAAGGATATGGGCCAGAGTTACAAGCTAAGTAACAACAGGGTTATGGCCTCCCTCTTAGAAATCTACTAGGTTTCTCAAAGGCTAGGGTTGCTTTCCGCACTGATGCATGTCTAAATTCTTTATATCTGTTCATACATCACATTGGATATGATTGCCGCATATTCAATGTTCAGTGGAGCATGCTTCAAATCACGATTCACAACAAACCATAGTGACCACTCGTTCACATGTTGTACATGAATCATGACATATTTGTGGTTAGCAGGTACTTTAATAAGAGTGTGATCATGCAAGTGGCCACCTATTTTGAATGAATCACACAAGTGGCCTCTATGTTTAAAAGCAAAATGGACACACCAAATTACTTTATCGACTTCTATTCTCTCTAATCGTGTGATTTGCAATCGATAAAAATAGATGTGGAATCGGCTTCCCACTGACATCAGCAACTTGCAGTTCTGTTCTTTGATTGTGTGATTGCAGTTTCTAAATTATTTTTAATTGGAGATAGCACAGTCTTACTTTAATATATATAAAGTAAAATAATAAAAATACAAATTTTCAATTCGGGATGGTAGTCTTACTTTTTTAAACCACGTTCTATAGAAAAAAGAAATTTAGAATGATCTAAATTTGAATAGAAAAAACGTTAGAGAATGTGAAGGATGAAGAATGGGATATTTTGGATAGAAAGACACTAGGAACAATATGGTTGTTCCTAGAATCATCGGTGGCCTTAAACATTTCAAAAGAAAAGAAAACAAAAGATTTGATGAAGTCATTGGCTAGAATGTATGAAAAAACCTCAACCTTTAACAAGGTATTTCATATAAATAATTTATTTAATATGATGTTGTGAGAAGGTGTGTATCTCGTTGATCATTTAAATGAATTTAACATGATCACAAATCAATTAAGTTCTATATGATTGAAACTTGACGATGATGTTACATATATTTTAATCTTGTGCTCATTGCAGGAAATATGGAGTAGCTTGGTCATGGTTGTGAGTAATTCGGTCTCTAGTTCAAATACTTTAAAATAGGTATCTGCTAAATTAAAGTAAGTATCTGGTTCAAATAATTTATTAGAAACATGCAAAACCATGCTTTGATAAATTATTTGTTCTGATACCACTGTCAAAATGTGTCAAAACGAGAGCAAGAAAATATAGCCAAGAAAATAATATAACTAACAAGATCAAGAAGACAAAAGATGGGCGGTAAAGGCACTAAGCCAAGTCAATTAATATGTACATCAATAATGTATATATATTACATATACCGCAATTTTCCTCTAATGGTATGACCGTTAGGGTAAGATAACGAACTGATATTAGAGAGTTTTCAACACAAAGGATGTGAGAGTATCAAAAGGAATCAAAATGATATATAGCCCTGCACAATCTGATGTTTGATAAAAATCATTCTTAGTTGAAGAATTTGTACGCTCATCTTCTCTAATGAAGTTCTAGAATGCCAGAAACAACATCATCTCGAATTAATTTTAGAATCTCTTCAATCAAGAGGATTAGAGTAGAGAAAAGGGACTAGCAATCCAGAAACATAATTACAAGGAAATAATGTATGAGCAGCGAAAAGTCATAAGAGAAGGCATACGGTGCACCCCATAAGAAGAATAAAGAAATATCATTATCATGTGCCATGAGTTCTCAAATATCATTTCTTACCCTCCAAGATGTTTGGTTAGAGACTACAATTAATGATTTTTGGATATACAAGGTTACCAATAGCCACACCACAAAAATTACTTTAAACATGTCCCCAAAAATAAATCTTCGTTCTTTGAGAGACACGAACCCAATATTCTCCATGATAGCCCGTTCGAATCTACTACTACAGTGTTTTTCACGAAACTACTAGTTGTTTTTCTACTAGTTCAACATTGGAGGTATCCCTGTATTGATAAGGGAAGTTTGAGCGTAATGTTTCCATTGGATAGAAAATAATTGCATGTAAACTATGGTTGAATGTTGTTTTGACTCCCTTACAAGTAGACTGTTAGATTCATAATGAAGAAAAGAGCATAAATATAATGGAAATAATAGAAGCAATCAAGAAACCACGATGAACGGAGATACCTAAACAATGGAAAAAAAGACATACTATATTCATCAATGCTTCTATAAATAATCATGTACATAGATGTACATATATAATACAAAAGACCATAACTGTCATGTAACATTATAACAGTTAGGTTAACTTAACTAACCAACTAACTTATGATTTATGTTTTAACATCCCCCCTTAATCATAAGTTCATTCTTGCTTGAAAAACTGCCACTACTTGACAATCACATGTGTCAAGGGAATATTTAGAGGGATGGCTAAAGATGCTCTCTAAACTCTGAAAAAAAAAATAGCAGAAGTTGATGTCTTCTACTAAATTGGTGGTTTAAGGTTGACCACAAACTCATCTGGCGGTTTCGGGATGACCACAAACCGAATGTCTAGAAAAATATGATTTCTTCTAATAAATGGCATGGTTTTAAGTTGACCATAAACTAACAAGAGCCCAAGGCTCAAAAATATGAAAATGTAACAAGCAGAACTTCATGTCTTCTACTCAATTGGTGGTTTTAAGCTGACCACAAACCATATCAACAACAATATGTTCAGGAACAAGACTGCATACCAAGAACTAGGTTGCATACTTGATCATTTGTTCACAGGCTCTAAATCAAACTTGGAACCTGACTCAAAATCAAACTTGGAACCTAACTCAACTAGATTTCCCCCCTGTCAGGGACAAGTGGTTCCAATTCCCTTGACCGTCATTTGCAAGTATGGCCAAGAAGAGATCCAACAAATCAAACTATCTTCTGGCAGAGTCTAAAGACTCGATATTCAACTCAGAAGACTACATCAATTGGGCCCTGGTCATACACTAAATCAACAAATCTTGAAAAACATTCATGTCCATCAACTGTAGAATTATCTAAAATCAAGTATGACTGTACTTGTGTATAAATCCGGTGATAAGATTGCTCGAATAAATTGGCTTCCAAACGCCAATGCCAATTCCCTAACCATTCAAAATGAAGTTGTTTGCTCTTGCGCTTTTGGTACCTTATTGAGGGATGATTTGTCTCCCCACAAAATTTGCATGGGTGAAGATCAAAACAGTTTGACTTATCATGGCCAAACCAGTGGCAGTGTTTGCACTGTATGTTTTCTTTATATGAACGATTAGCAACATCATCATCAGCTATATCATGTCCCTGTTCCTTACCAATATCCTCAACCTCTGTCATCTTATCATCATTCAAAAAACCTCCACTCACAAAGCAAATAGGTTCGCTATAATTAGGAAAATGAAAAAGTTTGTTAGCATCATGTACATATCCTAGTCCATATCGATTTCATTTAAATCGTAATTCTTCCCATGGTTGAACAATACATCTATCCACAACTTTTTCTGACATAGGGACTTTATTTAACTCATCTTCATGTTTATGACTATCATCACTAGTCAACTGAATGATGCCATTTTGGTTGTTGTAATCACATTGTTGGTGTCGAAGCAAACTTAACTCATCAGACAACAACTTGTTTTGATGTTTGAACATATCAATATTCTTTTGTGTTACTTGTAAACAAGTAATCACTGTACTAAGAGTGCACTTGTTTATGCAATTGTAGATTCTGTTAACTCATCTTCATGTTTATGACTATNGTGTCGAAGCAAACTTAACTCATCAGACAACAACTTGTTTTGATGTTTGAACATATCAATATTCTTTTGTGTTACTTGTAAACAAGTAATCACTGTACTAAGAGTGCACTTGTTTATGCAATTGTAGATTCTGTAGTTGAGTTAATTAATGTGCACAATATTGTAAATAGTTCTTCAATTCTTTCCATTATGAAGAATATGGAAGAGAGATGACCAATAACTTAGATGCACAGAAAGATCGTAAAACCCCCTTAAAGACCTCCTTATTCAATTTCGGGTAGGTCAAGGACGCAAAAACAAATATACAATTTGATTATGTAGGATGATCCTATAACTCTTTTTACACACTTTTAAAAAACCCCAAATAACACCTTTACAAATACTCTTTAAATTGGTGATCACTTACTTTTAACACTATACCCTTGATTGTTATAACACCAAGCCCATACAATCAAAGGATTAACCCTAAAGACTATAAAGACTATAGGGTCATCTTTTTTAAAAAATTTACAAATATCTTTCAAAAATAATTTTGAAAAATCTAATAAAAATAAAGCATAGATACATTAAGTTCTATCTTTACTAGGTAAGGTGCTTCCTTTTGCAATGGATGCATGTCCTTCTTGAGGCTCTGAAACATAGTCCTCACCCACTATGTAGATCCACACACATCTTGTCGATCTTGCATCAAGAACAACGCGCTCCTAACATACAACACAAGAATTCATGGAGGAATCCATTTGGAGAAAGCCTTTTATCACGGTTGGACCTTGTTCCTCTGTTCAAATCCGAGAGGGTAATGACGTCGTGAGATTAAAAAATAGAGATTAAAACGGTTTAAATAATCCCAGGTGCGAATTGAATTTAGCACCAAAATTGAAAGAGGAAAAACTTGGGTCCACTAATGTCAATTGAAAGAATCAGTTACAGCCCCCAACAATGGATGAGAGTTGAAATTCTAGTTTAAAATTTGTGTAATGATGCTCTTCTTCTCTGTTTATTTTTATCTTCTCTTGCGTCTACAAATAACCATGCACCTGGCATCTTGAATATCAAAATAATGCTAAGACTATGCATGAGAATATACTACAACAACTCTGAAATATTTTTATTGCAATTGCTAGGGTTTTGGAAAACTTTGAGTTCTTCTTTTTCCAAAAGATCCACAGTTTTCATGCGGCTCAACAACTAGGACGCTCTTCTTCCTAGGGTTTTACTCTGATGCTCGTCTTCCTTCAATTGAAAGCCTTCACTCATAAATTTTTTCTTCCCGTGCGATTGATACGATCCACTCCCATTTTTACAGTTGTGTAGAATAATTTTGTCAGGAATGGAAAAATCCAAAGGCATGACTACTCGAACTGCTAGTTCACCTCCGTCTTTAGGAGAGGCATTGATTCCAGCCCTTAATTCAGGTCTTCACACAGCAAATATGCTTTCGATATTGCACTTGTTGGCATGGATTATTCTTCGTCAATGTATGTTCTTTTTTTCAACAAAAATGCTTACCAGCACCTTTTGCTTCCGATATTGCACTTGTTGGCATGGCTTATTCTTCGTCGATGTATGCTCTTTTTTTCAACAAAAACACTTACCAACGCCTTCTTCCAACACAAGGATGGTTCTTTCCTTTCTTCCACATCCAGATTCTTCTGCAATCTGCTACTGCAACCAAGGATTAGTTCTCAGGAAACCTGGTGACCTTTCTTGGAGATAGATTTGATCTCTTCTCAAAGGCACACAATATTTTTTGTTGGATGTTGGACGACTCAACAACTCTAACTCCTCTAAGTAGGAACTCCTTCATAGGCCATAGGCATCACAATGATCTGATACCATTCTTAGATTCATAATGAAGAAAAGAGCATAAATATAATGGAAATAATAGAAGTAATCAAAAAACCATGATGAACGGAGATAACTAAACAATGGCAGAAAAAGCATACTCTATTCATCAATGCTTCTATAAATAATCATGTACATAGATGTACATATATAATACAAAACACCATAACTGTCATGTAACTGTATAACAGTTAGGTTAACTTAACTAACCAACTAACTTATGATTAGTGTTTTAACATAGACTAGGATAAAAAACAGTGTAGGTCAATTTATGGGCGTGAAAATAGACTGATTTTATGGGTTGTTGCATGCTACAAGACAACAATCATGGAGTTAAGTGCACGTTGATAGAGGACGGTGTGGTATAGATTTCGTAGTCCAAAATTCCCTTTTGTGGGATAGTGTGGTATATATTTCTTAGTCAAGGATTCCCTTCTTCTAGGGTAATAATGAATCTCCCCAGTGGTCTTATTAAAGGCATAATTAGGGATCTAATTACAGGTAGGAAGATAATTACATATCCTAGAACTTATAGTATTTTGAGAAATAATGAATGTGTCTGTTAAGGGAATGCATGCATAATGAGGGGATGCTTATCTAAGTACTAAGGTGGGTCAACCGGAGGAAAGTAATGATCTCGTTCTATTTCTTGATACAAGGCAATGAATGAAGGATTTCTTGTGACTTGAATTTTTATCAAGGTAGTAGGAGCTAGAGGTTTGATGCACATATGAAACCCCTACGGTATTGGTGCTGAAAATAGTAGTCGGATGATGAGGAGTGAGTAGGGAAACACTCATTTTCGGGATTCTTTTTTGGGCCTTCCTCTGTTGACTATGGAATAAGCCAACCACGTATGAACCAATGGAGAAGTACAAAGTTGAGGAGGTGGAGGATGAGATAAATATTACAAGTGAAATGGTCAAACTAATAGGTACCGAGTATAGTGTTATCCTCCTATATATGTGGGTGGGGTTGATAAGAGTATATGAGACTAGCATATCATGTAATATTCCATGGCCCCTTGCTCTTGTTGCATAATATAACTAATATATAGTTGGTCATTATTGAAAGAAAAGAAAGACTTTGTTGAGTCAGTCCTCCTTTAACATGGTCCTATATATGTGGGTGGGGTTGATAAGAGTATATGAGACTAGCATATCATATAATATTCCATGGGCCCTTGCTCTCGTTACATAATATAACTAATATATAGTTAGTCATTATTGAAAGAAAAGAAAGACTTTGTTGAGTCATTCCTCCTTTAACATGGTTGCATCTTTTGTAGTGAAATATTTATTTATTGGTTGTGATTTTCTGAAGCAATGATAGGATTTTTTGAAACAACCAAAAAAAAGTAATTAAATGATTGAATGATATTTTTTGGTTTATCAACAGGGTGTGAGCAAGTTGAAACAAAAAATATGTATTTTTGGTAATATGAAACCTTACTTGTTGTTGATTTTATGTTGTTATGCATATTAATTAACAAGACAGTGCACCGACAAGTAAGAGAGAAATTTTGGAGTTTGTTCAGCAGAAGTGGTGCACTAGCAAGTCGAATAGCAATTTTGTAGGTTGCAAGGTCGTGCACCAACAAGTTTGAGAGAAATTCTAAAGGCCTGTCCGAGAGCGATTTTGAAGGTTGCAAGGTCATGCACCAACAATTCCAGGAACAATATTGGAGGTTGCAAGGAGGTGCACCAACAAGTCCAAGAGAAAATAAAGAGTAATTACAAAGAACGAGGTCCTTTTGAATAGGAGAAACAAGAATGGTATCGAAGCACGTGGTCTGCTCAACAATAACACTTGGCTATTGGTGGCTATTGATATCTTGCATGGAGCATCTTAGAATTCATATTAGACTATAGTGTGTATGATACGATGGTTCAATTGAAATTCACTAAAAAAAATGTTAGCGAACTAATGCTATCTACAGAGATAGCATTAGTTCACCTCAAAAGATATACACCATAATGCAATCCTCTTTTCTAAATAATGCAGTCATATTTACTTAGTTTCAATGAAATATTTTTTCATAAATTGTCCATCATCTCTATAAGAGGCCTAATAAGACCTCAAACCAAGAAGTTAGGATAATAAATAAAATGGAAATTGGAAAATTATATGAATGTGAAAATTTTGGTTAAAATGGTTGATTTGTATGAGTCTACATGCATAATTAATATAACATAATTAATATGACCATTTGAAATTGATTACTAATATTCCCTGCAACCCGAAGGGAAGGGACTAATAAATGGATCCATTTATGGACCATATATAGGTGTAGGTCCATAAAATCTGTGCTCAAAATCTTATTGAATTGATTCCATACCTTAAAAGGAATTCGTATTCTCTCATGTCTGTGAGAGTGTTGGATTTGTTGATCTACGAAAGGTGTGTTTATTGAATGTTTTATTATATTACTCTCATGTAATGTTATTTTATAAAAAATATAGAAATATGGCATTGTATTCTTATTATTCCTTGCTTATGGATATGTTTTATTATTCTCTGCATATTATATTTATTGAAAACTTTAGCTACTATAATTTATCTGTGTAAACTACTACAAATTGTCCACCAACTTATGAGTGTCATGTGTGAAGATCATTGTGCATTGACGTATGCGTTTCATGTGCTAATATTATTGTTCACCACTTTTATCACTTTTATCCGAGTGTTTTTATTCATAACAATGTTGAAAGTTTATGTTCAATTTGAATGTTTTTTCTATTTTAAATATTTGTTGTATGTAATTTTGGAGAGGAAACCAACAACATTGACATAAAGTAAATTTTACCAATTAAACAACTACCTACCCATCATTTTCTACTTGTAAGGTATCTAGATTTCTTCTCTTTCTCTCACTCACACATGTATACAATTGTAAATGTTTAATGAATTTTCCTTGTTTTATGGGTTTGTCCTCATAACCTAAACTATCATAGTACACATACACACACACATACAATGATGCTAGGTGTATCGAAGGTCCAGAGGGTTGAACATGCACTTACAGTTCTTGAAGCTATTCTCCTTACACAAAGAAAATTTGGTCATGGCTTGTAATTACATGAAAGTACAAGTCAATCATGGTCGCTTAGAACATCAATTTGTTGAAGGAGACCAAGTATTTATTTGACTGCAACCTTATAGGCAAACTTCACGAAAGGCCAAATATTGTCAAAGCTGGCACCCATATTTTAAGGTCCTTATACAGTTCTCAAGCACATTGGACAGATGGCCTATCAGTTAGATTTTCCCAGTATTTCTAAGCTCCATCTTGTTTTTCATATCTCCTTCTTAAAGAAGGTGATTGGAACTAAGTGTGAAACTCTAACCAACCTTCCCGAGTTGGATGAAGAATGACCCATCTCGTTGCAGCCACAAGCAGTTTTGGACCAGCGAGAGCATCATCTTCATATGCATACCATCAAGGAAGTGTTAGTCCAGTGGAAATATACAACCTCGGAGCCCGCTAACATTCTGCAGCAATTTTCTCATCTCAAGCCTTGAGGACAAGGTTGATTTTAAGAGGGGGGAATGTTAGGGACCTAACCTACCTAACCCCTCAAGTGGGAAGAATAATATATTTCCATGTAATAAAGGTCTATATTAATAAGGACTAGCAAAAAAGAGGAATAAGTCAAATGTAAGAAGACCTAATAGAAGCTTTTGCTTCTAGAAAGATCTTCCTCTAGATTGTTCTTTTGGATAGATAGATTTAGAATAAATAGGAATAGAGGGTATGAGAAGTTTTGTATTGAATATTATTGTAATAGAGCTCTACTTGTTGGAGGTTTCACCGTGGAAGAGGAAAGTGAACATTTCTATCATTAATCAAAGTGGTCATTTTGGTGTATTGTTTTGGTATTATTCGTGTTATATCCTTGTTTCTCTGCTATTTCTAGGTAAAATATTTATGTTGTGCATACTATTTTATATCTAGAATACTACAAAGATGATAAGTGATAGAAATAAGAAATAATTGTGGCAAGAAAAATATATTGAGGAAGTGCTTGATAGGTTCAATTTGAAGGACTCTAGACTTCAAAATGAATGTTGATTTGTGCCCTTGTGATGATAAGGAGAAGGATGGAATGAGTAAAATTACTTATGCTTCAAGAGTTGGAAGCTTGATGTATGCCATGATATTTACTTGGCATATATTTCACATTCAGTGGGAGTAGTGATCAGATTCTTTGAAAATTGGAGCAAATAACATGATCATCCTAAAGTGGATTTTTATGTATTTCACAAATAACATTGGAAAGTAGTAAAATGGATTTTGATGTATTTCGAGGGTACTAGTGATTATTGATAATGTTTTAGTAATAAGGATGAAGTGCTTGAGCGTGGTGGGTTATCTCAATTGTTCTAGAGTTAGACATGGGTTTTTCATACTTGTTTTTTATTAAGGTTCCACTCTCTTGATTCCCAATCCTCTAAGCAGAGTCAAGGATTTATCATTCTTACCATCCATGAAAAAAAATGATTATCTATTCAAGTGAGAGAATGTTTATTGTGAAGAGCCTTTATTTCTATTCAAGTGGGAGAGTAAATGTATCTATTTTTTGTTATCTTTGTTTCCAAACGCTCTAGATGCCCCCCAACCCCTCATGCTTATGATGAAATCCAATATATGTGTAAATAAATTTACTTTCTATAGGCCGTAGAGAGAGCAAGCTGAATTGAATATATATGAACTCAGTTCTGGTTATTTCGTTTGTTTCTCTTCTGCTCCTGCTTACTCTATGTATCAACTCTTCTGTATTATTTCCTTGCTTACTCTATGTATCAATTCTTCTGTATTGCACATTTAATAGCACTTTAGATCTATATTGAGCGTGTATTGTAGGTCGAGTAGGGAGTAAATGATTCCAAATTTGTTGGGTATCGAGTGTATATTGGATCGAGTAGTGAGTAAATGATTCCAGATTTGTTGGGCGAATTCAACAGAGGAGAGGCTCTGATATCTCCAGATTTTCACCATTTTTCTTACATTCATTTATTTATTAAATAGAAAATTAAATAAACATACAAATTTTCTTTTTATGTAAAACTTATTATTAATTATTTGAATTTTTTTTATAAATATATATATATATATATATATATATAAACTTTTTTACACACTCTCTTTCTAAAAAATTAATGTTTCTATCTCATTAACAATTATATTTTCGTTCACATTGATCCCGTACTTTCATTGAGCAAATTGCTTTGTAATATTCATACTTGATTGAAACTTAACTCAACAAACTCTTCCAATCTTTGGACAATCTCCTTGCCTTAGTTTCCATCGTTAGTTATTTTCAAATAATGAATGAGTGAAACTATGACAAGGAATAATAGGATAATTATTGGAGACTATTGAATCCACTCTATTTAACAATCCAACTCAATCTTTCAACAATCTCCTTTGAAAACAATGAATGATTTAAACTATGAAAAATAATAATAATAGGATAATTGTTGAGGCTATTGCGTTCACTGGACAAGGAATAATGAACAATTGAAGCTAAGAGAAAGAATAATAGGATAATTGTTCGAGGATATTGCATCCACTGAACAAAGAAGGAATAATGAATAATTGAAACTATGATAAGGAATAATAGGATAATTCTTCATAGGCTATTGCGTCCACTGTATTTAATACTGAACTCTGTTCACATATTTCACAATGCTGAAGCGCGGATTAGATAACCCCGCCGCATACTAAAAAGGATAATATGTCACACTCTTTCATATATGTAATTGTCAAAGCAACAATTCAATCGAGTTATAGTGACAGAAATTAAATTTCTGTTGTCAGTTTTTCTCCTTTATCATCTATATTATAACTGTCGTTACATGCTATTTCTACAGCATATACCTATGCTGTAGCTTCGTTTCACACTAATACTCTCTTTTCCATCATTAAAATGCCAACAAAGGAAACACTCTCCACTGAGGCATTAGAGACATATAAACAATTTTAAGGATGGGAGTTTATCTCATGTTTTTGGAAAACAAATACTATTTCATTGTGAAAATAGAGTGAGCTAATTACGTTTAAAGGCATACACCTATTGATAATGGGCATAATTAATGATTTTTTAATCTTATTTAACCTTAAACCCTAATCTGATGGCTACACATTAAAGATGCTGGCATATTCTTACTCGTCCTCCAAAATCAATGAGCCAGATTTGTTTCTCATAACTTCCTTACATTTATGAAGACATCCATTAACATGTTTACTTTTTTACATTTACCTAAGAATACTTAAAAAATTACTGTGAGCATATATAATTGACAAGTTCAAATAATTAAAAATATAATTGAGTTCGGAGGAACAATTAGATTCGGAAGGATGATTAATATGTATGCATGCCAAAGACTTGACAGAAATGATATGCTTACGTCTTTACTGTACTGATTAATATGTATGCATGCCAAACACTTGACAAAGGAACGAAATGCTTGTGTTTTTACTGTACAAGTTCGAAGGAACGATTCAATTCGATTCCTTGGATACGTGTTTAATTTATTTAATTATATAATTACCTGTTCATTCCTCATCGGTGAGTTCTCATCCTATTTATGCCCAAGAGGGTTCTCTTCCCTAGAAATAAATGTAGAGCCACATAATTGGTTCATCATTCCTCATCGGTGAGTTCTCATCCAAGAGGGTTCTCTTCCTTAGAAATAAATGTAGAGCCACATAATTGGTTCATGTGAGCATTCTCATCCTATTTGATCGCTGTGGAGCCACCATTCAGTTTGAAAATGAACCTTCGTTCTATGTATTGGAGTCAATTGTTAAAGGAGTTTCCAATGTGGAGAAGGAGTTTTTTGAGCATTTATTTTGTAAATGAAATAGAGCAAAAAAATTAGGATTTGTTTTGTAAATGAAATAGGATAAAAAAGAATTAGGGTTTGTTTTGTAAATGAAATAAACAAAAAAAGAATTAAGGTTTGTTTTGTAAATAAAATAAGCAATAAAAGAATTAGTTAGGATTTGTTTACAAATAAAATATGTCTTTCGGTTGATCAACCACAATTATGTGGTTGTGCTAGTAAGTGGAATAACTTAATATTTTAGTGATTTTTTAAGGTTTTGCTGTAATTTATTATTTTTAAAATTGAAATATTTATTTCAACTTTTGATTTATCAAGTTTCAAGATTGAAAGAGATCAAATCTTTTTAGGTGCAAATTCTTTTTAGATTGCAAAACTTTGGAAATGTTTGCACTTTGAGAGATTTAATCTCTTACAACACTTGATACGTCCTAGTTAAAATAGATATTGATTAATATAGTTTTAATAGTAGATCATTTGAAATTTACTCACTTTCATTCTTCTACTAATTGAAAATATAAAAAACATTATTGAAAATGAGCAATGCCAATCTATTTTCTTTAATTTTTATTATAATAATATAATTTTAAAATTTGTTAAATAAAAAAATTTCAATGATAATCAAAATGCATGTAGAAATATAATTTTCAGCTATATTTTTATTTATTAAAAAAAAATACAAACTTATCCACTCTTATTTATTTGAAAAAAAATACAAACTTATCACTGATTAGAATTAAATCTATCCATGGTGAGAAACGGAAATAAATATTGAGAATCTATAGCCTTTGTTGTGAGAAAGTAAAGACAGGATGACAATAAACATCACGAACCCATCTGATATGATATATGCAGATATTTCAAAATTCATTGCTATCAATACACCACTGTAAATGTAAAGTGTTTATTGATTAACTCAGACAAATGGCCTTTCGGCCGAGTTTGATTTCCGTCAGTGGATGACGAAAGTGATCGGTCTGCTATATTTCATGTTCACATTGCGTTTTCGAATCTGTCGATCAGCATCTGGGCAAACGATAGAGTCCTTAGCCCACGCAAACGTCTAGAAAAGAATAATAGATTCATATTTTTTCTAACAAATGATTGCAAACGATAGAGTCATTAGCCCACGCAAACGATAGATTCGTTTTAATAACATTGTGCTGTAACATACGTTGTGTGTACGGTAAACCCAAATAATGAAGCGAATTAAGAAGAGATTTGTTAATGTCAGAAATAAATATTGTTAAAGGTAAACATTTGTGATGTATGTAAGATTTAGTGTTGATAAATTAGTTTTTAAAACCATTATTTAGTAAGGAAATGTAGGGTGGGTTATGGCTTGGTAAGTTGTAGTTCAGTAATTTGGATAGTGTGTTGTAACTTGTTTTGTAAACATTTTATATTTTCATATTTAAACAATTGTTTGTATATAAACGAACCTTATTCACACAACAGAGAGGGCCCCCTTCGCTAAGAAGAAGAAATCCTAATGCTGGAAATTTCGGAGAATCAATAGGAAAAGCACTCCAATTAACTGAGCGATCGCTAAGTTCATGGGTGTTTAACCAAGCCAAAGGATAATGGATGGTTGAATTTAGAATCAATGGAGCTCCCTCACAAAAGTCAAGATTCAGTACTCTTTGTGCGATAAATGCTTCACTGTTTTCCATTTTAAAGTATCGGCCCCAGCTTTTAGAGTACACGAGCCTTTATTCGAACAGATAAACTTTGGATTTTAATCAAAAGGAAGAATAAGAGTTCCATCTAACAGTGTGATTCAATATTGTGGTATCTAGGAAAAATAAAGTGTTAAAATGGGAGAGTAGAGTGATATAAACAAATCTTCAATTGCTTACAATATCAATACAATGTACTATATTATATAAAGTGTACATGTTGTTATTAGATCTAACTTATTCTAAAGATAACTGGAGTTGTTGAGAGAATATCTCAACCACACACCAAACTAGGATCTCATCAATCCAACTCTCTAACAACCTCTTAATAATAGGATCACACAACTCACGTAGAGATGAACTCTACCTCTCAATACATTAGCAAGAACATTAGATAAGTAGGAATTATATATTCCAACACTCTCCCTT
>JASDQU011441488.1:12974-23449 GCA_032191745.1 Picea mariana
GCAAGAAGTATGAGATTGCATGTTGGGTTTCCCTTACAATTTTAGGAAGATCTTGTAGATACTATTGTTTACTTGATAAATAGAGGACCTTCAATTTCTTTGGATGGTGTCATTCCAGAGGAGGCATGGGCAAGTAAAAAGGTAAACTATTCATTTCTAAAGACTTTCGATTGTAAAGCATTTGTCCATATTGATAAAGAAAATAGAACAAAGCTTGAAGAAAAATCCAAGAAGTGTACCTTTATTGGATATGGTGTTAATGATTTTGGTTATCGCTTATGGGATTATTAAAATCACAAAATAATTAGGAGTAGAGATGTCATATTCAATGAGAAGGTCATGTACAAAGATGAGTTGCGGGAAAAAGGAAAACCAGAATACACAGTGCTTAATGAGATCACCGAAAAAAAATTCCAAAGGTACCATAAAATAAAAATGTACAACAACAAGACCAACAGGTACATCAAACTTCTGAAAGTGTTGTTAGAAGATCTACCAAGTTAAGTAGACCCTCTGAACGATACTCTCCTTCATTTTATTATTTATTGTTGATTAATTATGGTGAACCAAAAAGTTATGAATAGGCAATGTGGGTAGACACTAAAAGGAAGTGGAAGCAAGGCTTGAAAGAGAAAATGGTTTCCTTAGTAAATAACCAAACTTGGGACTTGGTTCAATTTCCTGCAGGAAAAAGAGCATTGCAGAATAAATGGGTTTACAAGCTGAAGGAAGAAAATGGAGGCAAAAAGTGGTACAAGGATAGACTTGTTGTAAAGGTGTTCTCACAAAAGAAAGGTATAGATTTTGATGAAATATTTTCTCCTGTTGTTAAAATGACTTCAATTAGGAATATTTTAAGTCTTGTGGCAATAGATTATTTGCATGTTGAATAGTTAGATGTAAAAACAACTTTTTTCCATGGGGAATTGGATGAAGATATTTATATGCAACAACCACAGGGGTATGAGGTCAAAGGGAAGGAAAATTTAGTATGCGGGTTGAAGAAAATCTTGTATGGCCTAAAGAAATATCCAAGGAAGTAGTATTTGAATTTTGACGAGTTTATGACAGAACAAGGTTATAGTAGATTTCATTCTAATCACTGTGTTTATTTTAAAAGGCCAGAAACTGGAAGTTATATTATCTTGCTATTGTATGTATATGGCATGCTTGTTGTAGGGTCTAATATGCAAGATATAAATGTGATCAAGAATAAATTATCTAATTCATTTGCGATGAAGGATTTGGGTGTTGCAAAGAAAATCCTCGGTATGAGAATAACAAGAGACAACAAAAATATCAAATTGACATTGTCTCAGGGTGAGTACATAGAGAAGGTGTTGGAGAGGTTTAGAATGCATAATGAAAAACCAAATAGTACACCTTTGTCCAACCTTTTAAAATTAACCAAGGAAATGTGTCCCAAGACATAGGAGGAGATAGAATACATGTCCAGGTTCCCTTATTCATCAGTAGTTGGCAGCTTGATGTATGCGATGGTTTGCACAAGACCAGATATTACACATGCAGTGGGAGTTGTGAGCAGGTATATGAAAAATCCAGGTAAAGAATATTGGGAGGCGGTAAAGTGGATTATTAGGTTTTTGAGAAGTATTTATACTCATGCATTATGTTTTGGAGGTTTAGACATTGTTCTACACGGATATGTTAATTTAGATATGGTAGGTGATAAAGATAGAAAGAGGAGCACCACAAGGTATGTTTTTACTATAGGTGGAACAATAGTAAGTTGTATTTTGAAACTACAAAAGGTTGTTTCACTTTCAACAACAAAAGCAAAGTATGTTGCTACTACAGAGGCTAGAAAAGAAATTATTTGGTTACATAGGTTTATGGAGGAATTAGGAAAGAAGCAGGAGAATACAAGGTTGTACTGTGACAATGAGAGTGTCATTCATATTTCAAAGAAACCAACCTTCCATTCTAAGACTAAACATATACATCTCAAGTACCATTTCATAAGATCAATTTTGGAAGATGGACAATTGAAGTTGGAAAAGATACATATTAGTGAGAATCTTGCAAACATGTTAACAAAGGGAGTAACCAGGGAGAAACTAAGTTCCTGATCAATTTCATTTGACCTTCAAGCATGAAGGTGAAGATGAGAAATTTATCAGGTCCAAGGTGGAGTATAGTCCAACAAGTACAACAGTAGTGGAGTTGTTGTGATCATTCTCCAAGTGGGAGATTCTTGGTTGTGGAGCCTTATTATATTCTTGATTCATAGGTTTGTTTCAGTCGTGCTTGGACCCCATTCCCTAAAGAGGGGTGTGTGGTGGCTTGACCCCCACAACTGTCACTAGGGGGGGCTAGCGGTGGATCAGGGGGCAGCGGCCCGAAGCGAAAATTTGGAAAATTTTTCCTTGTAAATATTGTAATTTTGTAGTCAATCTGGACCGTACATTATAAGGTCACAAATATGATGGTAAAAGTTATTTTTACGGATTTTTTCCCTAGAAGGAAACCCTATTTTATGACACAAATTTATTAAGGTTGTGTATTATTTTGAATGTTGTATTATGAGAGAGGAGACTGTGAGATAAAGAAGAGGAAGTTACAACGGGTGTGTTGTAGGTTGTATCCTTTCATTTTGTTGGATAATAAAATGGAAGGACCTAAAAATTTCTCTAGTGGGCGTATCCCACACTGGGTGAAGCACGTATATATGTGTATCTATTCTATGTTTCATTTCAGCATTTGGTTTATTTTATTGCTCCACGATCCTTTTTTGTAGAGGATGCCCAAAACTACAAGATAGGGGCATCATGACCTTTGGCAGGTTGGGTTGAAAAGACAAATTCCAGGGAGAAGATACAGGAAAACTTTCCTCGCCTCATTCAGTAAATATTTTTGGTACCAAAAGCCTCCCTAAATGGGGATGTATGAATTGTATTGGATCATCATATTTTTTTTCATCTATCTTGGTAATTTCTGGGTGGAAAAAATCAAAGGAATCAGGTTTGAGGGCCCTTATATTGGTAAATCCCAATTTGGAAAATTGGGGTCTAAAATATTCTAGAGCCATTTTGAATCATTAAATGACATATTTTGGAGTTACAGTGTTTGAATGCTCTACACACACCCTCGATGATGTTCTACACTCTGAGACCTTTCCACCAATGCAAAATTCACCTCAATTGGAGATTGTATGTGGAAGTTATGCCTCTCACAAGTTGACCTACCTTGTTGACCACCATGGTATGAGTGGGTGCGACATCAACCCCCATTACTTAAATGTGTGTGGAAAACCATGTGTGGAATTTCATGAAGATTCTAGAAGGTCCAAACCTTATCACTAATTGAGGGTTGAGAATTTCAAATCCCTAATGATAGATGACGATCGAGCTATGTTAAATATCGATCCTCTAGGAGGACAAGGGGTTCCATTATTTTGTATTGTACTTGTTCCATAGTTGAGAAAAACATCTAGGAGTGGTTTTTTAGAGCATAACAAAGGAGGAAATATTACATAATAGTCATACAGGTCACAGTGTCAAAGGAAATTCCACGGTGAGTTCCTTTTTCTTTGTATATGCATTTCCATAATTAAAGAAAGATAGAAGAGAATAGGCCTCACCTTTTAGCTAGGTTTTCTCCTGTATTGGGTTTCCTAGGATATATCTTCTATTCATTTATTTGTGGATAGTGTGTTCTTTTTCTCATTTCTTTCATTTTGGTACTTTAGTTACTTCACAAATTCAAGCAAATATAGTAATTAATTTATTTGGGATCTAAGGAAAATTAGTTTTCATATTCTAAAACTTCAGAATATTATAAGATTTGTTATGATGAACTCTTCCTATGGAATATCCATGGCATTTTACAAATCATAAAAGCTTGACCTGGAATATAATGTTGAAAATCCTGCATTCTCCATAGTGATGTTATTATGATCTATCTAGTGAAGTAGACTAAGTGATCTAGTGTGCCTTTTCCTAGCTACACCAATACATTCTCTAGTGCAATTGTAGAGGCATCCTCATGTACATGAAAAATATTTATTCAATCTAGAAAAAATAGAATTGGAGTTGTTGGCATCCATCATTTCAACTCAACAAACCCCTCTTGTAGTCATTTTTTCATACAAACTAGCCACCTTTCTTTGACATCTCTTCCATATACACTATAATATTTCCATAACCTCAAATGAAGCTATGGTAATATTGTGTATGTTGCAATGTAGACCACAACATAGCCGAATTCTATAGTGTAGGAAAAATGACAATAATTGCAATGTTTGATAATCCAACCAACAATCCTTCCTTGCACATAATATGGTGCAAAATAACTCCAAATAGAGCACAAACAATGCATTTTTTATGTTTAAAAACAACTATAGATATTGGTATCTATCTAGCATTTTCCTAAGTTTAGTAGTGTAATATTCCTTGACTAAACTATATGTTATATAATCATCCAATTATACCTCAAGGAAATTATGGATATACTCATGGAATTTTAATGAACCCAACAACCACCACCCCCAAAAAAACTACAAACTAATTATGTAGTCCAAAGGGCATGATTTTCTAGGTGTATGATCCCCATTCTATGGAAATCTTGGTATAGTTCGTGTCCTCCTTAGTTATCCTTATTCGATGATACTCAAAAAGTTGTATATGGAGGAATACACTTGAATCATTCCCTACCATTTTATCCAAAATATGATCACTAAATGGCATAAGAAAGGGTCATGTACATAGACTTCACTGAGTCCATAGAAGTCTACATAAACATGGATTCCACTAGTTTCTTTCCTTCTATGACTATCAGAATAATCCAATCTAATTCATTCATGTGGAATATATAAGTTGCATCCAACATATTTTCAATATCTTGTTTAATTTATTCCTTATAATAAGGATTCGTTCAATATGGCCTCTTTTTAACCGATTAGCCTCTAGAATTCAATTTGATCTCCATCTCACCAAGTTCTCCTACCAAAACCTTTGTCTCTATGAAGTTGTGTGGAAACACATTCACATACTCCCAAATTAGAACTACAATATTTAATATAGCAAGGCCATCATAGTAGTCTCCTATGATAGCTAGCTTGGTTTCATCCTCCATACTAATGTTAATTATCTTCATCTGCAATGGCTCATGGTAATAAACCAAACTACTATTGTCCATATTACCCTAGATAATGTAGTATCCCTTAGTATCTTCAAACCATAGATGTTGAAGTTCCTCTATGGGGTCAATATCTATGGGATCCTCCTCCATGGAATCTATGGTCAAACATTATGGTTGTTCCGTGTGTAAGAAACACTAAATTTATGGAATCGCCCTAATAAGTAGTATATCCTCCCTACATAATCAAAAAGTGTTATAGAAACATTCCCATACTTTTGAACATATAGTTTTATACTATTTCATTTTCCCCTATAGACATCAATTATTTAATAATGGTTCTAAGGTGTGCATGAATTTTTGCACCTATTATTGAAGGGGAACTACCTACACCACCTAAGAGGCTTCATAGTGGTCCACATGGATCACTAGATTAGAAGTGCCATTGAACTACAAATACTAGTCAACAAAGGTGGAAATTTCATCAATTGACAGAGCTCTAATGTCTAATAGGAAAGATGTATATATCACATTTTCCATACCCTTCCATGAATGCATTGTGCCCGTATGAGTTGGCCACCATATCGTAGGGGTCTCTCCCAAAGTGATATCTAGCATTGAAATCCTCTACCTTATCATGTTCTATCATACCACTTATTCCACAAATTGTTTAGTTCCAATCATGCCATCAAAACTTGGTGGGTCCTTAAGCTATACACCAATACATATTATCTCTTTTAGCAATCAAAAACACCATGTGGACTACTCATACTCCCCATGTTACCACCAATTAATGTTGGATTTATATTTAATCACATAAGAGAAAAAAATATTCTAATTCAAGTCTCTACTCATCATTAGGTTGATATAATCCTCCCTATGCCCCACTATTAAGTTATATATCTTATCCAAGTCACATTCCTCCAAAACCTCTTCTATATTTTCTAAAAACTAGTCACCTTTCATTGGATTTAGTAGTTGGAATACCCTATAATATTCCTTATCAAATGACATCCACCATTGTTTCAACTTAAGTATGTCATAATTATGAAATTCCTTGTCAATCCCTATTAATTTTGGGTAGGGATCCTTGTCATTTGATATCTCAATGACCTTGAAATTTGCATAAGTTTTGGCATCATTGAGATCAACCTCTATGTTCTCTTGTTTTCTGATTTTGAAAATGCATGACTAATTATCCAACTATATTTGGATTAGTGAGTAAACAAAATTTGTTTGTCTCATGAATTCCCATGATTTCTTTGGCGGGATATTCATGTCCAGCCCTAGGTCAAGTATGGTTTCCCACACCCCATATCCTACATTTAGTGCATTCAACATGCATTCCTTTCTCAACCTCATTCTTTGGACACATTTTATAGGTTTATCAAGTGTCTCTATAATTTATCCTAGCATCTTCACAAGTACCCAACTTAGATTGGCCACATATTATTAATCATCTAATATCCAAAGGAACACTCTTTATCCATTCATAGACTTCATATTCCACTAACACTATGAATTGGATTAAGAATCTTCTTGGTGATTATATTATAGATATGATATCTTCCACCTCTATATAAACTACATCTCATGCATGATGAATTTCCTACATCACATCCATTGGGTTGTACATATAGCCTTTATACCAGACTCCATCAAACTCGGGTGCTTTTTGTGGGGCTCATAAGATATGTCCCTAATATGTGGATCCCACGTCTACATGAATCTTGGCCCCAACTACGGTAAAAATATTAACACTTGTATATACACAACCTATTGAATCACCAACAAGGATTCTAGGCTCAGAATTCACCATGTTAGCACCTCGTTTCCTTCTATGTCACACCTCCCATTTCTTAATCATTTTTTAGTAGTCCTTGATTTATACTCGATCTTCCTATAGTTCCAACATTAATGTTGGTGATGTTGTGGAAAATTTATTGCAATATGGTCCACTTCATTAAAATTATATAATAGTGAGGAAGGATGATTTACATAATTTCGTGAAGCTCTATTATCTTTATTCTAATTTGCTCCCCTATTCCCATCCAACTGCAAATAGAATCATCTTAAGTAAATATATTATCATGGATAATGTGCATTATCCCTTTGTATGAAATTAATATTTAACCTACAAAATTCATAATGCACAAATACCATAGTTCTACTATATTTTTGTAGTAATAGGCAATGGTGGGGATCATGGCCATGTCTTTGGCATATCTTACAGATATTGACACTTTCCTTTCCCACAAATGGATTAGCCACTGCAACAATATATCTATGGATCATGGTTCAATCATTTCATAGATGTATTTTCATCCTACAAATCATTCACCACATCACCTCCTTGTCATTATTCTTCCCTTTTGACAATTCTTCCCTAGAGTAAACCACATAATTGATGCTTTAGCTAAGCTATTGATCGAATTTGATCTCAATGAAATCTATAAGGATTCATATGTACTCAACCATTTTTGCAACAACAATTTCTATAGGTGAGGTACCAATCCACCATTGAACCACTCTTTATGCTACACCTATTAGAATATGTAACTTAAAAAACTCAATAGACCATGGAACTACTAATCATACTCCCATATGAATTCCCCAACCTTTTTCTTGATTTACTTCAGCTACATGATACATATTGAATGAGAACAATTTTCTTTAATTTTATGTATCATTGTAGTGTTCTTCCTTAAAGACAGGTTTGGAACTCCACCAAATGGGTTGCATTCTTTGTTCTCTTCACATTTTGAACCGTGTTATAGAGGAACAATGTTTATTTGCATCTTCATTACCTCTATCATGAAATGAAGTTGTAAAGAAGATTCATTTGGCTATTTTAACATCCTTTTCTAATTATTATGAGCTAACACAAATTCTAGAGGTCCTAGCTATTGTACTACTATAGTAGCTCCTATAGTTACAATCACAATAGTAGACAATACAAAATACGATTTCTAATTACCTATAGTAGTCACATTTACCCTATTCAAATCCATTATAGAAATTGTGCTTTGATTCTAATCACATGCAAATTAGCACTCTATGTTGTAATAGTAAATGGATTTTGACAAACATCAAACCACATAGGGGCAGAACATACAATGGATCAACATCACGATCATTTAATTTTTCCTCATTAACAACATCGATCTCCATAGGGATATATTATCAGAATGACCTATACTCAAATGCAACCTCGTAACATCTTCTTGAGTCTTGTCTTCCCTGACTTTTATGTTGAATTTTGGGTTTGTAGGATTGGCTAGAATATCTATACATGCAGTCCAAGTATCTATGTCCCTTGTATTTCCATGCATATACCATCGCAATTCCTTGGAAACTCCTTACAACTCTATGAACTCCTAAATTATCTACATCAACATACTATCGTTTATCTTCTTCTCTTTTAGGGATGGCCAAAGCTCCTTTCCACACTTCTCTCATCCTTTTCATTATTCCACACTTTGAATTCATCTCAAGATCATACCTTCTCGTCATAGACTCGTAACTAGTGTGGATCTTTTCCATCTCCCTTCCACTATATTTTTGTAAGCTCTATGTTCTTTTGATGTCACATTTTCCATTCACTTTCGAGATCCATTACCTTTACCATCATCTATCCTTCAAGAATTTTATGACACTAACTTCACCACTAGGTCCTCCTACCACTCTAATCCCCCCGCGAAGGGCTTATGGTTCCATCTCAACAGATCTTGTGTAACACCCTGTTTCCCCCAGTTTGTAAATATAACTAGACTGGCCAAGAACTATGGCAAACTCATAAATGAGAATATGTGATGTAAAAGGACCTTGAGAAGAGGTCAATGAATGTGAATAACATTCTGAATTTATTGCAAGACTGATGATGAGGGGATGTGCAGAAAAAGAGACCACGATGGCGGTGGAGGGCACCTGAAAAGGTAGCATTAACTTCCACTGAGAATTAAATACCGTATTTGGACTCCACTGGCCTAGAGAACCAAAAGCGGCTCGCTGGCCCTGAAATTCAATGCCTCGCAGGCTGGTAGGCAAATGGTTTGATGAGGGATGGGATGGTGAACCGCCCATCTGTAGAGCCATCAGGCCTGATTGGCGCGAGGGTAATCGTGCCACACGCAACCTCGCAAGAGGATAAGCCGTATGGCAGAAACGATTGAGGGGGCACACACGAGGGGAACTCTGGCATTACGCAGAGTGAGTGATAGCTGAGAGGAAGGATTGCAACCTTTGCTCCTGGTCACTGGCAGACAGAGAGACGTAGTCTCAGAGCATCGTGGTCTCAGCTCGGGGGTGGCTAGTGGTAAATCTGTTGGGAGTCACTGAGCCTATGGTTGGGTGGAAACAAGCACCCCTCTCAGTAGTTGCACCCACTTCTGGTGTTATTTCTGATAAGTATTTTATGTATTGCATCTTGAATTTCATACATTGATATATATATATATATATATATATATATATGTATGTATGTATGTATGTATGTATGTATGTATGTAAACATACTCACGGCACTGTAAGATTGTGAACGATTTTAGTGTAAAATGTTCGTGAATGTTTTGATGATAATTATTGGACATATGCTTGTAATAGGGGAAGCCATGCACGACTTACGACGATAAACATGAATCTAATCATGCCTAAGTTGAACCAAGTCATATCTCCAGCCGTTCTCGGGAATTTGTCTTCCCTTATCTGTATCCAGGAATGCCTCGGAACAGACCTCTTCACGGAGATTCCCTCCTTAGAAAGGTTCACCAGGGACCTGGAAAAACGACGTGAATGTGCAAGTCTTAACAACCTTGTGCGAAGAGGAATGACCCTCTTGAATTCCTGAAGTAGCAGTGTAAGGATAAGTATTGATCAACGGATGAGATCTTGTCGGGGAAACCTGTGGTCATTCATGACCGTTAAGTCGAAGGAACGAACGAGGGCGTTAATTACCTTACCCCTTTTTCCTCTATCTTCGAGGATAGCGAGGAAATTTGAATCGTAGGCCCCCAGGATCCATGAGAACATTTAGACCGTTGATTTTTCCACATCCAAAGAGCAGTAGAAAAGGGCGCGGCATCGAGACCGATCTGAATCGTCAGATCTAAACTAGGAATCCCGACAGTCGTTAGATCTTTAGGGAGATAGCTGAGGGTTAAGCCTCGTGAATGGGGGAAAAATGGATCTGAGCCATCCATCCGAGGAGGACAGGTGGCAGAGATCCAGGGAACTCGTGAACTCGGAGGTCCGCGAGATGGGAGTCCAAAGTTTGGATGCTCCAAGTCGCGAGTGGCGAAGCCACGAGAGGATCAGGACTGTCCATCCGAGGAGGACAGGTGGCAGAGATCCAAGGATCTCGCTACCTCAGAGGTTCGCGA
>JASDQU011441489.1:11173-34747 GCA_032191745.1 Picea mariana
ATGAAGTCCAATGAGGTTGGAACCACTCTCAAACATCCTGAAACAATTAATGGTAATGTTAAAAATTTAAGTAAAAGGATGAAAATGAAAGATAAAGGAGAATGTCACTTTTAAGAATTTAACATTACCATTAATTACTACCCTCAGTTGCACACCAAAACACCTTACAACTCCACCTTGTTACTTAGGTTTTAGGTTTTAGGGGGGTTTAGAGGGTTTTAGGTTTCTGGGACCAAACCGGCCGGTTTATGACCAAACCGGCCGGTTTATTCATAAACCGGCCGGTTTATTCATAAACCGGCCGGTTTGGTCATAAACCGGCCGGTTCCGTCTTAAACCGGTCGACCGGTTCGACCCGGTCAGCTATCAAACCGGTCAAACCGGCCGGTTTCGGTTCCAACCGGCCGGTTTTTAAAACACTGGTCTCGGCATATAACTGTTATCCCCTCATGGAAGCAGGAAAATCAGTTCGACAAGTAATTATAGCCTGTCGCAAATGTACCATGATTCAGTGGGGTCCCCATGTACATGGCTCAACATGAGTGTTCATCCTGCCACCACCACATAGTGAGCAAAAACAATATGCAACCCTCTCTCAGGAGTCAGCAATGCCAGCCAAAGCTCACTCACACAGGTACAAGTTACAACCAAAGAATAGGAGTAAGACCAACCAGAAGAGAAGGAAGGAACCTTTGCCTAATCTCAAAAGTTGCTTATATAGATGGAAGTTAGTAGGTGTGCATGAGCTGAGGTGTTGGCATATTCTGAAGGCTCCATATGCTCAATCCACCTATCAAATCATGGAAGAGGAGTTGGACGAGTGAAACTTCCCCTCTTGCTCCTTTTTCCATTGCCACTTGTCAAGTCATAGGCCTCACATCTTCTGGTTCTTTCCTATGGAAGCCATTGGTATGTTCATTTATATTAATTCACCTTTTTGAGTGCTTACATTGTGCTTAAGGTATCACTTTTATGTCCACTTAGGAAAAGCATTTCAGTCTAAGTAGGCTAATCGTTTCCTTGTGGGGCCTTGACCTTGGGCTCCCACCAGGAACCTAACACACTTACAATATGTACAATATAAACATCATAAGATGCTTCATACACAAAGCCCACATGGCTTAGCAAGTTAGCAGGTTGGCACTGAAGCAAAAATATCCATATATACATAATGTTTATCCAACGGCTGCAGGGTCACAAAATGGGGTCTAACACTACCCATTTTTCAGTGTTAGCTTACTCATCTTTTACTTTTTCCATTATTCCTTCAAAACACCTTGTGAATCAATGTACCCCTTCCCAGATAAGGTACTTCCAGAGCTTGTTTGAGAACATGTAACATCCTTAATTGTCATGCCATGTAACATCCTTCACTGACATTGCCTCACTTGATCTGCTCCAACTCCCAAGTCTAATAGAGAATGCAAGTTTCGAAGACTTCAACTACATAATGCTAAATGGGTGCTACAAGGTAGATGTTGGACTAAGATGCTTATCGAGATTTCCTTTTATTCTTGGGAACAACTTTCCAAACTCTTTAATAGTAGCAATATAAAAGCACTTCCATATTTCTTGGCCACGTTATTCCTTCATTGTTGTTAATGTTTAAGATCACAACAAAAAGGAAACCCGGGTAGATCCACTCTCTCAGGTTACACTATTAATCCTTTAGTTGACCTTTGACCAATCTTCCAGTGAAAGCAAGGCACTGAAACTGAATTGAAAGCTAGTTAGACATCAAGTTAGGTTTTAATTTTTAACCATTGAAAGAAAACTCGACAAGTCTGTCCAGTGCTTGGCTCTAAATCTAGCTAGTCTGCTCATTTGGGCCATACTAAGTCAAAAGTTAAAACTGGTCAAACTCGCCAAGACTCAAGAAGTCTAACCACAACTGGACAAGTTCAACCAAGACTCAACAAGTCTAATTGACTTGTAGAGCAGGTTTGACCAATTTGCTGAGTTACTAAGCCAGTTTGACCAAACACTAAATGTTTTATTTTAATAGACGTTTATATAGTTTAAAGACACTATTGCCTATTTTAAGGATTTTTTTGGGTCTATTAAATTTTTATTTCCCAAGTTTCTCTCGAATCCAATTCCTATTATTACCCTTCGGCTTTGCTAATTCAATCCCAAGTACATGACATGTGACTATGATTTTAATGGCAATGTGAAACGGGAATACGGCTTCCTTTCAGTTTTGAGACCATACTCCCCAAATTTTCCAACAATAGAGATTTGTTTAGATATATCCCCATGTCCTCAACAATTCTATTCTTTCTTTTGGTTCTCTCTGGAGTTTTGGGTCATTGTAGCTGAACCTCAATAAGAAACTAAAACATACAGAAAAATGTACACCTTGCTTTAGTTGCCACACTCAGCAATTTTTTTTCGAAAAAGTTCCAAATTCGCTGAGTCTCGAACACTGACAACCAAATTGCCAGATTCTGCTAATTTAATCACCATGAATTTGGTTCATGCTCAAAATTCTAATGTTAGAGAATTTTAATTCGATATGTAAAATAAAATTCTATTGTATTAGAATTTGAGACAATTATAGTGTTGAAAATATTGGATCGATTAGGAATTGAACCCAGGACATGCCCCCAATGGTGAGTGGCTCATCCACTTAGACGCATACCCTTCATGATGAAGGAATCGAACTCTGGAGCGTGGATCGATATTTCAACACCGCGCTCAAGCAGTACTTTGCCAACCAACTACAGCACCTAGCAATGATACCATCATAAAGTGTTTGAAAGAATTGGACAGGCTAGAAGTTGAACCCAGGACATGCCCCCTACCACTAAGCTGCATGCCCTCCTTGATGAAAGAGTCCGAATTCAAAGCGTGGATTGATTTTCGAACATACCCCTCACCTCACCTTGCAAGCCACACTTTGCCAACACCCAGCTCTGATACCATGTTTCCATGTTGAAAAGATTGGACAGGCCGGAACTGAATTCAGGACCTACCTCCAGCGGGCCGATGTACCACTAAGCTACATGACCTCCTTGATGAAGGAGTCCGAGTTCAAAATGTGGATTGATATTCCAACAAATATTTTCTTAATTCTGATTTACTGCCATAAATCTGAAATTTATTAGTTGAGTATGCTTAATTCTCTTTGCCAAACACAATGGCGAGTTTTATCAAATTGTTGCCAAGGCAATTTTTTTGCAAATTTCATTGTTGCCGAATTTGAACAAGAACCAGGTTACTTATACCACGATAATCAGTTCATGGCAAACATTCAGTAAAATATTACCCATTTTTTTATTTGTACAGTAATTTTTTATTAATAATAATTAGATTTTAAAAAATAAACCCTAATTGAAATTATTGGGGTTTGTAGCGTACCTTTAGAACCAGATATGGGTTGAGACAGACTTCACCTAAAGAAGGAAGCAGGTCGTCCAGCACCCCGGGCCTGAGATAGACCAGAGTGTTGGCTGCAATTAAGCCCGCTGTGACCGGGGGTTTTCTGTCCAGCTGACAAAACTCAGAGGCCACATGCATAGCTAGAAGATATAACATCCCTCTGTTGCGGGGTCTGCCTCGGCTTCTGTTCATTCTGGTCTCTTTGTTTTTCTTCTTGGCTCCTTCAATCAATTCCCCTTCTTCTCACACGACCCTGAAGATATGCAGACATATAGCAATCAATTCCCCTTCTTCTCACACGACCCTGAACATATGCAGACATATAGCATCATGTGTATATAGATACATCCATGTTTATAGCATGAAGCTTGAGCATATCTTCACTGTTAAGAAATCTGCTGAATAAGGTACACGTTCTTCGCTTCTTCCTTTAATCTAGAACATTCTGTGCTTCCAAGTTCCTCCCATGCTGATAGTACCCTCCCTCTTGTACCCATGATCTAGAACATTCTGTCCTTCCTCCCATGCTGATAGCATCCTCCCTCTTCTATTAATTTTATAATACCCGATAGGTTATATAGTGTTTGGTAGATGGGTTTATTTACTCTAACGGAGGTAGAACCAACGCCATATTAAATTGAATTAAAAAAAAAACAAATGCAGGTTATATAGTGTTTGGTCACAAGTCAAAGGGGTTTATTGAATTTAAGTTTTAACTAAAAAAAAATCTTAAATTATATTAAATTGAATTTTTGTAAAATAAAAAATAATAATTTTTATATAGTGTTTGTTCACAAGTCAAAGGGTTTCTTTATTTTAATTATTTTTTAAGATTATATTAATTGAATTTTTGTAAAATAAAAAAATAATTTTTTTTTAAATTATATTAAACTGAAGTTTTGCAAAATAAAAAATAATATTTTTTTAATTTTTAAATAGGTTATTTTCTAATTTTTTTTATGGATGGAAATCCAACTAATTTCTTCTATTTAAACTTGACATTTAAAAAATAATAATAATAAAATATGCTTGGAATGACTAGGTTCTCCTCTATGAAGTCTTAATGAGTCTTTATTTGCAATGCCAATACCTCAAATTACTTGACTCTCCTTTGTTTCGGCTGCTTGTGGCTCAATGCAGTGTCGGTAGCAATGTATTACAGCTTTGAATGGTGCACTCGAAGTGTGATGGCACATTAATTTTCAAAATTAAAATATAAATGGGGCCGATACGATACAATCTCATATGGATCTAACAATAAATAACTTGTGTACATTGCCACCATATCTGGTTGACAAAGGATGGAATTAAACGATTGAAGGATATGATGGGCTTGCTCTACTCTATGACGGGCTAGCCTTTCTTCATCATGACTTTTTTTTCCATGAGAAAGTTTCTCGTTTATATTCATCAGTATATAAACATTTTACATTGCAGCCATTATAAAATTCATCCTGGAGACCCAGCAGGATTCGATTACATGACCTCTTTCCAACACTTAGAGAAAGGTACCGTCTTACCAATCGCGATGTCTTACGGGACTATTCTTCATTCTTCATCATGACTTAATGCATTGCAAGTGGCAATGTTTTACAACTTTGGATGCTCCACTTGAAATGTGATGGCAGGTTAAATTCAAAATTAAAATATAAAAACGTTTAAGAGCTTTGTATACTCCACTTTAAGTGTGATGGCACGTTAAATTCAAAATTAAAATATAAAAACTTACATGATGTGGAGCCAATAAGATATGATAAGATTTCATCTGACCTTAGATCTAGCAATAAATAACTTATGTACGTCGCCACGAGATCTGATTCACAAATGATAGAATTAAATGGTTGAAGGATATGTAATAAAACATCAAGTCATTTGTGCCATAGCTTGATAATCTAGGAAATACTTTGGTATTGAAGTCGTGTTTATTTTGCACGATTTTCCTCATTTGTCAGCGTGTCTATTGAGGTCGAGTTGATAAAGGTTGTGTAATGTTTTGACTTCATTGTTTTGTATTGATGCATAATATATGTCTATGTTGTTATGACTACTATGCTTTTATTATAACCCCAATATATTTGTGATGTTATGACTCTTGTGCTTTTAACATGATCTCAATATTGAGTAGACAACAACCCAAGCCTGTGTTAGAATATAATGGATGTGCTCATTTAATCATAGACAATATCATTATTGTCACTCAATCATAGGTCAAAGCCACCCCCGAGCACCTTAACCTTGACAGAGAATCATTTCGAAAGCAAACCTTGGGCTAAATAGCCAAACAAGATAGCGCACCTCTCTCCAAGTATAGTGTACCAAATAGGACTAACAAGAGTTGATCAGAGAGTCCAAACCATAACCAAGAGAGAGTCCAGGCCAAAAACGAAATCTTCTAGTTGCAACAACTACAACAGCAGCTCTCCTCCAAACTTGCGCACAAACTGGCCAACTGCAGTGCGCACAAGTGTTGCTTCTGCAATTCTGAGAATGCCTGCCAAAATGAAGACTGGCCTCTTGTATTTATACTAAAACTAGCAAATTGCCTGGGCCGACTTCTCATTCTGGGTGCCTATTTACTTAGTCTATAATATTTCCTTTAGCCAACTTCTTCTCTTGGAGGCTAATAACCTAATACAAATTATCCTCTTGAGCTGACTTGTCTTCTAAGGTTATTAGCCAACTAATTAGGGTTTCTTCTTGCTTCCCATAATATTTTATTCTCGCCAGGTTTACATGTGGAGGTAAATACCTCCCGCAGCTACCATAATATCAACAGCCCATGCACTTCGAATTATAGCAATGCCCTAGCCCTGAATACCTAATACATGACAGACGTTGACCCACACCCTGACCTGAATAGAATTTAGTTATTGAGTCTGATTGTGTGTTGAATTTTCATGAATAAAATGCAATGGAAAGGTGATAGTTTGAGTTTGAGGGTTATGCAGTAGCTTGCAACTTCTTTGAGCAGGAAGAGGTAAGTGTATTTGTTTGTTGGAGTTTGAGGTTGTTTAAGGAGTTTGCCATTAAAGATTAAGGTCGGTGTTTCTTTTGTTTCTAATTAAATTTCACTGAATATCAAACATATCTTCCTAATTTTTTTTCTTAATGTTTGGGTTTATGTCCTCTGAATTTATTCCCCAAGAGTATTGTTTCTTTAAACAATTATTTTTTGTTATTTCGTTATTTCACGAAAGTGACATTGCTATTGGTAGTGTTTCACGATTGCCATAGTACTCTACACATTTTTTTGTGAGAGGCGTTGCATCTCCCATGGCTTTATCATCTAGGTCTCCAAGAATTATCCTAACATTTCAAAAGCACAAAACCCTTTTTCCAAAACCATAATTAGAGACAGTTGGAAATCGTCTAGATCTTGTCGAAGAAGAAATCATCTATCGTGTCATTCAGGGGATGCCCAAATGTTGCCAACTTGAGCGTCATGCAACCATAATTGGAGATAGACACTGCCAACATGCAGGGTTTGAACCAACAATAATGTAACAACATAGGTTTCAATATTTCTATCAATGTACAGTAAAAATCAAGTTAACTCACAAATTCTGGATTGCATATTGTGTTTCATGCTCATGACGTTTGGTGTGAGTCATAGCAAGGTTGAGACTCAGTCCTCCTTTTAAGCATAGTTACCAAGTTTGAATTTGAATTCGGATTGAAATTCGATTCGATACAATAAAAATTCGAATAATTTTTTTTCGATTTGGAAAAATTTCGGCAGTATGCATCTTAAAGATTTAGATATATATACTTCTCTTCCTACATTAACTATGCATTTTGCTCAATTTTTTTCTCATTCAATTTGAAATTTGAATAACTTTTAATAACTTTGGATAATGTAACCTCTTATAAGTGCAATTCACCAAGAAAAGCAACGCCCATCTGTTCCCTCCCCTCCCTCCAAAACCCCTCATTATTTCAAAACTTATTTATCTAAGATCCTTCACCAATCGTGATTAATAGATACATATTTAGAAAATGTTCTCAAGCTAATGAAACATATTAATGAAACATATTAAAGTTCAATGGAATAAGCAAAATACTCATCAAGGAGATCAAATCATTAAAGAGTATAAAGATTGGAATTACAATGTAGAGAAGAACAAGACAATTATGATTCCTTCCAACATTGTCTATTGTTTAAACATTCCATTCAACTTCTCTCTCCAAAACAGGGCTTGCAATAGTTTATGAGAACACAACAACATCGAATACCTAATCACATTTCACGTACTCCTTCTAGCATTGTATAATATCTATACTTGTCCCCGTCCCTTTCCAATGAAGTCAAGCCATAAAGAGAAGACTAGTTTACTTGATATTTCTTTGCTTATGTAGGCAGAATAAAAGTTCCAGATGCCACATGGAGTGAACAATCAAATATTTGAATTTAAAAATGCCCAAATATTATATGTTATCTATGATATTTTGGACATTGCTTTTGGATGGCGTTCTTGAGTTGCTTTATAGGCCTAACTCCATTCTGACTTCCTACACGCGATCCCATGTCTATTTATTTACCTGTGTGTTAGGCAGGTACACCAAATATGCGTGGCATAAAATTATCAACCATGGGTTTCTCGTTAATTTGCTCCACTTGTTGAACCGTCTATGCTGCGAACTGAACCGAATTTCATCGAACTATTCGTAATTCAAATCAAATTATCGAATTTCTGTATTTTTTTCAATTTTTTTATCTCTATGTTTAATAAATTTAAAACAAAATGATATATATCTAAACCAAATATTAACCGAAATTGATAAACAAAAATACACGTATATTCTTCAAACATGTGTTTTTTTTCTCAAAAGAAAATTTTCACTTGTATTATATCTGGTTTTTTAATAACCAAAAGGATACAAATCCGAGCCCTTACAATACGGATGATGATTGTTTCCATACATATCAGAACTATACTAAAAAAGAGTCATATAATAGGTAGAGATCCCAAAATAACTTGTGGAAATAGTTATAACCTATCATATCCTATCATCATTGTTCCATTATGACGCCAAAAAAGTTCTATATCTTCAAGATACAAAGATACAAAAAAATAAGGACTATCAAGTATCAAAACTAAAAGACAGTAATACATTGAGAAGGACTCTCTAGTCCATTTGTCCAATGTTGATACGTCAATGTGTCAGTATGTTTTGATAAAGCATTTTTTGATAGGATATCCGCCTCCACATTTAATTCCCTGTATATATGTGAAAATCTGATCTAAGAGAATGCTTGAGTAAGCTCAATGATCCTATCTTTCCAACATTAACAACTTGAAGCTTTCCTTTTTTGTTTAACCGAACAATAATGATTTTGGAGTCTCCCCTCATATGAAGATCCATAATATTATGACGAGAAGCCAAAAGAAGGGTGACCCAGACGCCAAGTAGTTCTGCCTTTGTATTTGTTCCTGCGCCACAGTTGAAGGTCCAAGTGATCCTAGTGCCATCACAAAGGTGAATCATCCTGCCCACTCCGCATTGCAGTCCAGTATTTTGAGAAGCTCCATCGAACCAAGCATTATTGCCATTCACCTAAAGAATTGGCTAAATAAAACGAGGGGCAATAATCCTCTTCATCTTGTCGATATTCAGCTCACCCAATATTCTGAAACAAACAGTGTTTATGGAGACAGATATATTTTCAAATATCACCTGATTGTGAGTAAGCCAAATAAACCAGTAGACAATAACTGGTAGATGGGGTAAGTTTAAGTCCTTCAGAGACCAATTTTCCAAGAAATCATGTAAATTTGTGCCCGTCCACGTCTTTTGGAGATTTAGGACTATAGTGATCTTATGCCAAATCGATTTTGTAACTAGACAGTCCAAAAAGATGTGGGAGATAGTTTCAGAATTGCTGCGACAGAGAAAGCACATATTAGGACCCATCCAACCTCAATGAAGTAGTGAATCCCAGGTCAGGATCTTATCATTTGCAACAAGCCAAATGAAAAAAATTGATTTTAATGGAAGAGACCAGCGCCAAAGATTTCTTCTCCATCATGTGCATCTTTGTGACCAGATTGTAGAAGAAATAACATTGTATACATTCTTAACAGTCAATAGACTGGAACAGTCCCCACCAATCCATTGAAGAGTATCTTATGTTGCATGTAGTTGAATCCCTGCTCCACTTAGCGTCGAGCAATAGGAATTCCATTCCTGAGAAAATTTCCCCGAGAGTCCCAAATCGGTACTGGATTTCCAATTTGTGAAAGTGAACCCGCCATCAGAGATGTGTTGGGCTTGAAATAGGAAAAAAACTTTTATATTCCTAAGAAAATCTAGTAAACCAGAAGAGAGAAAAGCCTTGGATCCAAGGCCCAATATCGCATCCCTGCCAATATGAATAGCGTGTCCCGAACCGGGTTTCCAGCATAACCCGTGATGAATAAAAGTAATATTTTTTAAAAGAGATTTCCAGATCGGAGAGGCGCTATTTGTGCAAATAACTAGAAGTCTAAGCCAACAGGCAAGTGATAACGGAGTAATATATTTTCCAAATATAATACGATGCCAAATACCATCTTGTGTTAAAACACGCCAAAGAGTTTTTGACGCCAACGCTTGTTTGAAAAGGGCAAGATTGTGAAGTCCCCAACCACCTACCGCTTTTGGTTTTGCGATAATATCCCATCTGCAGAGATGAAGAGAATGATTTTTATTGCTGCCAATCCATAGAAAAGAAAACATCAATTGTTTGATCTTATTCAAAATGGAGTGAGGGATGGTGGCAAGAGCCATCCAGTGAACTGCCTGGCCTTCCAGCACCGATTTTAAAAGAATGTATCTTCCACCCAGACTGAGCCAGCGATTGCACCAGTGTGCAATACGTTTTTCAAATTTTATAAGAAGCCAATTCCAATCAACTGCTTTGTAACAATCCGGCTTGAGATAATAGCCCAGATATCTAATACCTAGAGAGATCACATGGTATCCAAACAGAAATATTGATTTAAAAGTCTCAATGTCTGCCGCCATTAGACCAGTGTAGTGAAAAGTGGATTTTGACTCATTTATCTGCAATCCTGAAGCACGACATAAGAGGTTTAGGATCAATTTTATTTCCTGCCATTCTCTTAGGTCCGATTTTGTGGCAATTATTATATCATCCACAAATAATAAGTGCAATACTTTTACCAATCTAGAAACCTTAATGCCAGTGATAATCCCATCACACTAACGCAACTTGAGAAGGATACTCAAACCTTCTAAAGCCAACATAAATAGGAGTGGGGAGAGAGGACATCCCTGTTGCAGGCCTCTTTCATTTGAAAAGAAGGATGTGGCTTCTCCATTAACCAGAACGACAATAGTCGCACTAGACATGCACCCCATGATCCAATTTGTGAAAGGAAAGCCGAAACTAGATTGCAATAAAATCATTTTGAGGTAGTCCCTATTGATACAGTCAAAAGCTTTTTTTAGATCCAGTTTTAAGATCAGTGCTTGTAATTTCTTTTGCTTTATATTGTGTAGTACCTCTTGTGTTGATCCAATAGCATCCAGTATTTTTCGACCTTTGATGAAGCCCAGTTGTTCCTCCGAGATAAGGCAAGACATGTATGGCTTAATCCTGTCAGACATAAGTTTTGTAATAATCTTATACAAGAGATTGCACAAAGCAATAGGCCTAAAATCACTGAAGGTGTTGGGATGATTTGATTTTGGAATCAACGTCAGAAAAATAGAGTTTAGTACTCGAGAAACTATTCCTCTGATTCTGGAGTTTTCGACCAGTTCCCAAAGATCATCACTGATCAGATCAAAGAAATGAAAAGAGAATTCGACTGTCCAACCATTCGGGTCGAGACTTTTGTCCTTTTTAAAGGTGTTGAGCCCCTTCCAAATCTCCTCTTTTGTGCATGGTGCAAAGAGAAGTTTCACCTCACTATCACTGATGATATTTGGATATAGACCTGTAATAGTTGCTTGATCAATAATGTTAGTAAGTCCTTTATCTCGGTAGGCATTTTTAAAGTGATTGAGTGCCGCATCTAGTAGATTTTCTTATTCAGTAATAGAGATAGCGCCATCTGATTGCAATGCCCAGATGTGTTTGTAGTTCCTTCTGTGACTCACAAATTTGTGAAAATATTTGTATTGCTGTCTCCATAGTTTATCCAGATGGCTTTGCTTTTTTTTCACCAATGCGCTTCCTCAATTAAGAGTAGATTATTCTATTATGTCTCAAGAAGTTTTAAATGATGTTGCAGATTATTGTGATCAATACCCTTTTTCTTGGAGATTTCTAAGATTAGATATTGAATGTTAAGTTCAAGTTGTGACAGTCTATCAATAACTGTTGTCGGGGCCAACATTTTACTTGTGATTTTAGAACTTTTAACTTTCCAGCTAATCTCCTCTGTACATCTGGCTCATTTTTAAAGGTTTGATCAGTCCATACATCGAAGACCAGTCGTTCAAAATCAGGATTCCCCAACCAAATAGGATTAAACTTAAATGAGTAAGTGGAGCGATGAGAGTAAGAATCAAGTTGTATAATAATGGGGGCATGATCCGAGATGAATGGATATGCGACCCGAGTTCTATATCTGTCAGAATGTTGAAGAAGTGATTCTGATAAGAAGAAATGATCAAGATGTTTTGATATACTCGATGTACCAGATCTACTATTTCTCCAAGTAGGGACCACCTCGACCGGAAGGAGATCGACCAATTTGTGTTGTTGGAAAATAACATTGTACTGTAAGGCCGCTGCATCAGTGGAGGCATTCAATCCCCAAATCTTAGCAGAAGATAAGGTGAAGTTGAAATCCCCCGCCAGGATAAGATTTGGTTTTGCTAGAAGACCAGAAGTTGATACCTTTAACCATAAATCCAATTTGTAAAAACAAGGTCCATATACGTTGAGAATGTTTACCTGTCGCTTGTTGGCGCAACAAGTGCCTGTCAATAAGATGCCACCACAACAAAAGAATGTCTTTAGATAAAAAAAAAAAAAGACAGGATCCCAAGCCACAAGCAATCCACTCAAAGTGCCCACCAAATTTACTGCACTAACAAACCAGTGAGGCTTTAATCCATTGATAAAAGCATGAGAACGTTGTTTGTCCACCAGGGTTTCCTGAAGAAAAATAATACTAGGATGAATGGTATCAATCAGTGGTCGAAGAGAGGCCTTTTTGAGGGTGCCTCCAACCCCACGAATGTTTAGGGACAAGAGTATCATGGACGTGACCTGGCAAGGGATTTAATGCCTCTAAGGGCCCCAAGGTTATTCAAATCAACAAGTGGAACAATAGATAGTGTGACAGATGAGCATGCTTTCCTCCGAGCACTGCAAGTTTTTATAGGTGAGGTCTCTACTCCTAATCCACGTGACTAGGAGAAATCCTTTTTAGTTGTGTCTGTAGCAGGATCATGACAGGAAGTGGAAGGTAAATCTTGTAAATCATTGATGGTTGATTTACCTAAATAGGTAGGTAGTGGGACCGGAAGATGCAAATCTACTGAAGGAGGGATGGAGGAGGATATCCCAATACTGTCAATATCCTATTCCTGTAGTGGAGATAACAGAGAAGTAGTCCCAATAATATTAATGTTATTCAAAGAGTGGGGTGTAGAAGGGAGGTTTATACGATCCGAGGACAGATTTGGAGAGGAAACTATGGGGACCCCACTCGTGTTAGGTGACAGGGAGGAAGACGGATGTTCAATGATCGGTGTCAATAGTGTAGCAGGAGGACCAGACTTAGAGGACTCTAAAGCCACAGATGGTAAAGAAGCAAAGGGGTTGCACGACATGGGAAAAATAATTTGTTTAGGGTCAAGTCTCGAGATAGCCGAGGTGTCTAAATGGTGTCATTCCCAAGAAGAGAGAGTAAAAAACAAAGTAGGACAAATCTGTTTTAGCTTACCCATGAGCATGAAAGGAGGAGTCGGTTGTAAATCGGTAGTGTCCACCAGGTCCTTAGTCCCCTCGTCCATAATTCCTTCATAGCCTGGTGTATAGGAGTCCACCCACGAAGAATCATCCCTCGGTAACTTGCGAAGATAGGATCCTTCTGATTCCTCTTCTTCCAGAGCTCCTGTGTAGTCACGCCAGAGATGTCCCATTTTATGACATGTTGAATAACGAAAAGGAATACCAAGGTAATCCAGTCGCTGAGTCATCGATCGTACTCGCCAGAAAATGTCTAGGACATCCGGTAACCCAGCATGCATGTCTAGTTCAACCATAATCCTCGCCATTCATCTGTTAGAGCTCTTCAAGAGTTTTGGGTCAATACAAATAAAGCGTCCCAGTTCATTACCGATGGCCTCTAATGCCTTCTCAGTCCAGTATTGAAGGGGTAGTCCAGGTAGAAGAACCCATACATGTCGATACCGGAAGGAGTCCGTTGATGGGTTAAAATAAACCCTCCACCTTTTGAGCATAATACTGCTACTGGGTTAAAATAAACCCTCCACATGTGTTATACAATGAAAATAGATAATTGATATAAGTTGGAAATAGAGTTCGAGTGCTTACTACTTCATGTGTGCAGTTCCCAAATAAGGTCAATTCTGGAGCCTGGGATCACTCGCAATAATGGGAGGTAGTCCCAAATGGTTGTATCGTTGTATTGTCCATTACAAATACATTCATAAACAATGTATAGTGTGGTAGCAAACATTTTTCATTTTAATTTTTTTATTTCCCTAAAAAGATAGTAGAAAAGCGTATCTTTTAAACTAATCAAAAATTAAAAATTTTAAAACTAATTTTTATTTAAAAATATAAATTAATAAAAACTTTCTTAAAAACCTTAGCTACAACAAAAAATAATTAAAATCAAAAGTTTAACAATAAACCGAAACATATGGTCATGTTTGATGCACAAATATGATAACGTGATCATTGCTTATATTTGTATATTTTCTAATGGTCATTTCTCACCCCATTTGCATGTAAATTACACTAAACTTTCTAATTGATAAGTCATAGTCGTTGTATGTCACCCTAGTTATTTGTAAGTTACACACCTTTCTAATTGATTAGTTGTTAAGAATTGAGCACAAGTAAGACGAGACAAGAAATGGTAGAAAAGGCTTTAAGTCTGATGCACATTGTATTGATCTCATGATGTGAATTTATAGTACATAAGTTTGACCACTTCTAGATCTAGATCTAGATCTAGATCTCACTGACAACTCATCAGTGGATCATGACAACACCTTGAGAATATCTAAGGCTTACAACTCATATCAATGTGGTCTCGAATTTCGTGATTGTCTAGGGACTCACAGTCTAACATCCCCCCCCCCAAATCAAAAGTCTGAATAATTGTGTCAGTAACAAAACAATAATTGTTATCATCTTCAATATAAAACTATTGAACTGAGCTTCGATGAAGATATGCTTGAAAAATCGCCAATTTTGGATTTTGAATCTTTCATCTAGAAGTGAACCACTGCCATGTCTTAACATTTCCATTTTGTTGATTGATTTTTATGAATGATAGGACTTCAAATCTTGAAGCCTAACTATCATTATTGATATATGATATTCCCCCCTGTTAGGTGCGAGGTGTGAAGTTTGTTGTTTGACAAGATCCAAGCTTGAGCTTTGGATTCTTATATTCTTCAATGGTTCATGATTGAAGGGATCCAAGCTTAATCTTTGGATTCTTTATGTGGTAGTTTTCGTTGACCATTGACCAATTTGATTTGAACAATGTGGTGGTTTTGGATTACCACTAACTATTGATACTTGAACAATGTGGTGGTTTTGGAGTACCACATACCATCTTCACTCAAACAATGTGGTGGTTTTTGGTTTACCACTAATCATCTTCATTCCCCCCTTGAATGTGTAAGAGAGTGTCTTTTTCATCAATTTGCTCCCCCCTGAAGGTGTTGGAGAGTATCTTTTTTTATCAATGTTCTCCCCCCTTGAGGTGTGGAGAGCACCATCTTTGATTCATGTTTTAATTTTAGAGAACATATAGAATTGGATCTGGATCATCACCAAAAGCATCTGGAATAGTTGTTTGAAAGCTTTTTACTATTGTCATTTGTCCATGCAATTGTGGCGTTACCTCTATCTTGACTAGACGATAAGATTGATGCAACTTATTTGCTTGTTGATTCCATCTCCAAGAGTCGATCCAACCATACTGAATTGTTTGCTTAATCTTCTTCTCCTTTCGACACTTTTCTGAGAGATGATTTGTCTTCCCACAATGAAGGCAGGGATGGAGATCAAAACATTATGTCTCCAAGTGACCAACTCTATGACAATGTTGGAACTTATTATTTGTATTCTTCACTTCTTCAAGAAATCTTGCACTCACAAACTTAATTGGTTTAGAGTAATCTGGGATATGAAAGCTACTTTCTTTGTCATACACTAAGTTGTGTCGAGTTTTGTTGAATGATAATTCTTCCCAAGGTTTGACAAACATCTTGGAAATATTATTTTGTTGTTCTTTTACTTCTTCACATTTGTTGTTATTGTTGTTGTCATTATGTGCTTCTGATTCATCTTTGATAAATATTTCCTCCATCAATTGCATGGAAGATTCCGTATCTTTTGTGTCTTGTGCATTAGCTATCAATTCTCCTATATCACAATTAGCATCAATTATCGGCATTATGTCTTGTGTGTCACAAGCCGCATCAACTTTTTGCATGATCTCATTTGTATCACATGCTGCATCAACCATTTGAATAATCTCCTCTATAGAATATGTTGCATCAATATTCTCTATTAGATCATCTATGCCACAACTTCCATACACCTTTTGATTTGTTGCAGATGTTGCATCAATCATGTCATCAATTTGATTATGCAGTTCTCTTAGTTTTATTTGAAGTGCATCAATCAATTGATCCTTCATTTCTATTTCATCTCGAAGATCATTTGCTAATTGTATTGTATCAACCATGTGATCAAGTATGTTTTGTTTTTGACTTAATGTCCACTCAGGATTTTTAACTTGATTTTGCAATTCATGGTTGTATTCTTACAATTCCTTGATTTCTTGAGAGGCATTTTCTAAATGATTTCCTCATTTTTCCATTTATTATTATTCTCTCGATCACTTGTCACGCTCGCTCGCACCATGTTGTGAAACTTAAGGGAAACGCTAAATATTATGCCGACAATTTCTCTCTCAACATTACCCAAGTGAGTTTCTGATACCATGTTAAGAATTGAGCATAAGTAAGACAAGACAAGAAATGGCAGAAAAGGATTTAAGCCATTCTCTGATACACATCGTATTGAGCTCATGATGTAAATCAATAGTACATAAGTTGGACCACTTCTAAATCTAGATCTAAATTTCACTGACAACTCATAGTAGATCATGACAACAACTCGTGAATAAGTAAAGTTTAAAACTCATATTAATGTGATCTCAGACTTTGCGATTGACTAAAGACTCACAGTCTAACATTAATTACAATGATCTTCACACCCAAATTACCTATAAATTATGCTAAAATTTCTCATTGATAAGTTATAATTGATATGATATAATTGTTTTTTTTCGCAAAATAGTGTGAATAGTTTAAGCTAATATTTGATGCTCAAATGTCAAAGGAAGCTTGCGAGGGAAGTGGAGTATTGTTATTACACTTTCACTTAGGCAAGTGCACTTAAATGTAAAAAAGATTCCCATCACGTTTTTCAAAGTGAAGTAATCTTAATCTCCCATTTGGAACAAAATATGTGATTGTGTTTAAATGTCAAAAGAGGACCTTATCCTATTTGAAACAAAATATGTGATTGTGTTTCAATGTCAAAAGAGGACCTATCATGTTCTAGTGGTGATATTGTTAATGCCCATTTCCATTTTTTTTTCCACGATGAAAGATTGCTCATTTATATTCAAAAGTATATAAATTTTTTTACAATAGCAGTCGGTTCCTTTAGCCATCAAAACTAAGACCTGTGTGGATATGGTTTGTATCAGCACGCATTCCAATGAGAAATAAAACATACAATGGCTCACAGGCTGACAAAAGAAATACCAAATAGAGCTGTCAAAAACGTGCTTTGATTCCGGGAAGCGATGGTAGGAGTGCTGTTGACAGCACGCAGCTCAAGTTGAATTCAATTTTTCCTGCCAATTTGTCTCTGTTCCAAAGTAATTGCTGAGATTGGCCAGTTATTGATACAAGATCAAAGAAGAAGTTACATAAATTTAGTCCAAGACCTGGAGATCTACTTCAGAACTTGAGATGAGTTGGGGGGCCCTCATTGCCATCCTCCCATCGGGCGAATGTTATGAGACCTAAGGGCCGGGATAGAGCCAATTTAGAAAGGTGGTCTGCCATGACATTATCTTCTCTGTAGATGTGAGAGGCAGAGAGATTCTTGATGCGTCTTTTAGCTTCGATGGTTTTCTCTTTCCAGCATTCCAGAGTTGCTAATCGAAGTTTAACCTACAAGGTTAAACTTCGATCAACCCATTTCCATTATTGCAACGTGATATATTAGGTTATATTATGTGTGATTGATTTATGTTTTAGAGCATACACGTCAAATACTTTTACGATGGGATTATTGCATAATTCATGAATAAAAAATAAAAAAGTATTAAAAATATTTAATAAATTAAACTTGGTATGGGGAGTGGAGGTATATCTCTATTGATTAGGTGATTGGGCTATTTTTCAATAATGATGGATGAGTTAGTATACAATCACCGAGAAGAATTAATGATAACTATCATTAATTATCATTAGTAGCTATCAATAAGGGTTGCATGGCAACGCAGTGCCTACCGAATTAGTTGAGAAATACATGTTGAACAATGAAACTTAATATAACTAAATGCACAAGTGATGAATATTTTTTTATCAAAAAATAATAATTAAGGGTTGTTTGTTATTCAAAATGTATAATGAACAATGGAACTATAATATTCATAAATATAATATAAATATAATAAATATATTATAAATATAATAATAAATAATATATTACATAATAAATATAATATAAATATAATAATGCATAATAATAAATACATAGTACAACTTTTTATATTTAGATGTGGTGATTGGTGAAATTCATTGATTATGTAATTAATTCTACATATTGAAAGACGTGAAGGGAACAATAACACTTCAATTCTATCAACCAATTAGAAATGAGAAACACAAATATTTTTATTATATCCAAAAATATATATTCGTTTTTCTATGTTAAACATTACATTGCATACACAAATTTATGGTAAAAGACAAATTAATGTCACATCAAAAGCAAACTCATTGAATGACTCGACTCTCCTCAATGAAGTCTTAACGACTACTGGGTCACCTCCATTTTACATGCAATCGGATTTACCTTGTTTGACATTGGAAGCTCGGTAAATGTTCCGTCTCTAGGGAGTTGCTTTCCTAGCCTTCTGCAATTGTGACAAATTGTTGTACTGTAGCATGAGTTGAGGGATAATTGATTGTATTTATTGTATTTCTCCATCTCCTTGTGGCTTAATGCGTTGTTGGTAGCAATGTCTTACAACTTTGAACACTGCACTCTAAGTGCAATGGCACGTTAAATTCAAAATTCAAATATAAAACTTACATGATGTGGAGTCGATAGGATATGATGCAATATCTTCTGATCTCGATCTAACAATAAATAACTTATGTACACTGGTACCATATATGATTGACAAAGGATGGAATTAAATGGTTGAAGGATATGACGGGATAGCCTTCTGTGATTGTGGCTTAATGTGTAGTCGGTAACAATGTTTTACGGCTTTGAGTGCTCCACTCAAAGTGTGATGGCACGTTAAATTCAAAATTAAAATATAAAAACTTATATGATGTGGAGTCGATATGATACAATACAATCTCATCCTATTTGGATCTAACAAGAAATAACTTATGTACACCGCCATGAGATCTGATTGACAAAGGATAAAATTAACGGTTGAAGGATATGTAATAAAACATCGAGTCACATGTACCATAGCATGATAATATAGGAAATACTTTGGTATTGAAATTATGTTTATTTTGCATGATTTGCCTCATTTGTCAGTGTTCATGTTGAGGTCGAGTTGATAGGGGTTGTACAGTGTTTCAACTTCATTGTTTTGTGTGGATGCACACTATATGTGTTTGTGTTGTTATGACTCATGTGCTTTTATCATAGCCTCAATATATTTGTGTTTTTTATGGCTCCTATGCTTTTAACATAACTACAATGTTGAATTTCAAAAACAATGATCACTCTGTCATGTAAGCAATATTGAATTTCCGAAATGCATTAACACATTGCGACCCCAAACAAAACATAAATGAGATAAAATGATTATAAAAAAATACAATCATTTATTAATTAGAATATTTTTAGTTATATAATAAATTTAAAATTTAAGTTGAATGTATTGAAAATTAGAAATATGATTTTTTTTTGTTAAAATTGTTATTAGGACTAGTATATTTTGACATTGTGATCAAGATTTATCGCAAACAAAAGAAAATAGAGAGCGGTAGAATTTGGTATCTTCTTATGAACGAAGAACAAATAGGGAATTCTTTCGAAGATAAGAGAACATTGAAAGTCACCGATCTTCCACGAAACAAGAAGTTGTAGGATGTTATACTTATTCGTGGACCATAGAATTAAATATAGTCTCTGTTTTTGTTGCCTTCCTTCTTCCATTTTTTAGTTGGGAATGATGTTTAAGGCTCACTGATCTATGTACGAGGTTTAATTGATCATTTATATTAAATATATTTACACAAATAACATTGTAAGATTAATAACTAAATCCAGTCATTAATTCAAACTTTAATTTACTTAAATGGTTAGCAAATTGCCATTTTTTCCTCAAGTTTACATCATGTTGTTTTCATCTTTTCGGATTAATTTTTCAAAAATCTATAGATAGTTTTTATGTCTTTTTTACATTTTGGAAACAAAAGAACATTGATATAATTGCTTATCGTAATAAGTTTCTGTGTTGATTTGCAAGAAAAAACATCATCTATAATTGAAGTGCACGTGACCAGATTTTTTTGATGACATCGCAGTTTGTAGCAATAGACATTGAATCCAAGGTATGTACATTTGCTCAACATGTAAATATTAGTACTAAGTAGTGCTTAATTCTATAATCAACATAAATAACACTCTATTTTCTACTGAGTCTATTTTATTTTTTCCTACAAGTCAAAAGTAACTAGGAGCAAAATGAATCCGATTAAAACTTGAAGTAGAAAAAAAAAACGTATATGTGTAAAAAAAACAAGAATAACATAGATGATAGCCTGAGATTAATTTTGTTTTAGGAAAATACAACTTGTTATGTTTTAACAACTTTGCATATACTCTTAGAGATTGTTTGATTGATGTTCTTCGAGTGTTATTACATAATAGATACACATCTATAGAATTGAGAGAAGGTAATGTAACATCCCCGGTTTTAACCCCTAAGCACTAGAATGTAATTATGTAAATGTGGCTTAGGCTGGTGAGCCGGTATGTTGAAAGGTCGGGGTTCCTAGAAATGTAATACACCGACATATATATTAATAAAATACACCGTTAGCTTCCACAGATGGGGTGACACATGGAACACACGCATCAACGACTGGGGTAGATACGAGGGTAGTTAAATCCCCTCACTGCCACCCTCCTCCCCTATCCAGTCGTGATGTCTAGTTTTCACTTTTGCCAAGGCTTAGTGCGCTAGGTCTTAATGGAGACTAAGGTTCGGCTCCTCGACACCAATACGAAAAAACTAATGGCCATTACTCCTACACTTATGGCTATTAGAGCCATCAAATCCTTCGTCCTCCTAGTCTTATCGTCCTGTGGGGGGTCCTATATTGGGCATTTAGACGTAGTTCATTGTCTAATTATGCTTGCTTTTCTCCACACCCTGGCATTCCATCCTCTGTCTCCTGCTCGCACTAGTGTTGATTCCATTTTTCCCGCGCTCTACTTAGCCATGCCTCATGAGAGAGGTAAGTCCCGACGAGGGCCAACCTATTACAGCTAGTTTGGAAGGAAAAAACGCCCGGGACCAGCCTCTCTCGCTCTCATCCCAAGCGGTAGTTCGGACCACTCACCCTCCTCGAATCAAAATTGGCATGAGGCGGCTCAACCGTAGCCCCATCCATCAAACATAAAGGGTCTCCATGGAGGTTGTCCGGTGGAAGAGGAAATTTTTCCATTCTTGCCAACAACCACCTTGGAACAACGACCGACCACTTGTACCACCACCCCTTTGATTTTCCAAGAGCTAGCTGAGACAGGCTACATTGTGGAAGAGGAAATCCCTCTTTAGGAGGAGCACTCAAGAAAGAATTTTGTTGCTACTATAAAAGAGGACCCTGATACGAACTCTTTTGTTGCTAAGGATTTGTTCGTTGCTACCATGGAAGAGGACCTTAGAATAATCTGGGATGACTGTTGGAAAGACGACGATGTTGAAGAGCATGCTCACCCAGGTCCCATCTCTTGCAGGCTTACAAAAGACCACATGGTCTTGATCTTCGAGATGCACAAGGATTTGGCAAAGCAACAACACAACCTATGCACCCTCAACAAGCACTTGAATGTCCTGTATGACTCCTTATCAAGCGAGACCATGAAAATTCGATGTACGACTTGTTGCCAGCCTTTCGTCTTTCAACTTCACCGGGGTTCGCCTCATGTCTAGTGCTCTTATAGGTTTTTTCTCTGGTCTTAGTGTTAAGTCTTTTGTGCATCACAAACTCTGGTTCTAGATCACTAGTTGGTCGGGGTACTCAGTCCACCGCTTATTCTGGTTTCCATGTCTGTGGTAGAACAGGTAGCCAGTCCCCATGTTTTGGACATATGTATTTTTTAAGGTTTATGAACAATGGTGTCCACGCATTCTGGTTTCCACTATGGTGGTAGAACATATGGTGTGCTCTAGTCTATACTCAACCAGGTGTGATTTTTGTTAAAGCAAGGTAATACAATAGTTTTTTATTTACAAAAAAAAAAAATGCATCGTTTGCTGTAAGATGAAAAAGGACAAGAGTTATAGGGGGCTATCATTCCACGAGAGTGGGGGATAAGGGGATAATCCTTTTATTAATCATTTTTTTACCCACATTTTGAGTGGGGGGGCATAAATCTCTTGGGGAGACCACGTTGTCTCTTGGGGCACGTAAGTCCCTTGGGGAGACCATGTCCTTGCTATTTAAACCATACATGTGGGTTGCTTGGGGTTGCTCTTTTCAATTGGCTCATTCATTTTGTTCATTCGTGGATTCATTCATTCATTTTGTTGCTCAATCATTTGGGTTCTTCATTCATTGTGCTTATCATTTCCTCAATCACTCTTTCTCATTCGTGTGATGGGTATGGCATGGAAACGAATGGTTGGAGGTAGAGAGCCATTGCTAGATGGTTGTAATGAATTATTGATCAATCCAGAAAGGAATGATTGCCTGAGTGCTTGGATGCATTTTCGTGTAGAGTAGAACTGTTCATAGCTGATAATCCTTGGAGTCTCCAACATTGAGATTCTTGACCAATAGCACTAGAGCCCTGAAAAATATTTGGAACTGCTTGAGGGACTGCATTGTAGAGAAAGAGGTTCATTTTTTTGGGTTGTGCAGGCTGAAGGGGAAGAGAGCTAAAAAATTAGGATTATTGTGTGGTTGGGAAAATCGAGTTTGGTAACTAATTGTTGTGTGTGTTAGAGTCAGCCTAGGACCCATCCTTATGGATTCATAGCCTTGGATTAGGGGTGACAAGCTATTGAGATTTGGAACAACAATGTCTATGGTTGGGTGGAACGTCCAACGCTTGCAACTAGTTGGTGAATGGTTTAATTAATGATAAGTGATGTCTTTGTTTCTTGTGTATTATATTCCGCTGTGTATTATTATCTCTGAGATGATGTGTTTATGCTATACATATTTGTTGGTTATTGTTGTGCATGGCATGTTAAGCATTATTTTATGGATATGCATGGTTCTTGGTTATTGCATGCACTAGTTTCATGTTCTTGATTAATTAAAGATTGGAACATAAATTTGAAATTAGTCCAATAAGGAGAATTTGGAAGTACCCAGGCAATGGGTATGTTTCAGATCAGTATCCGAGCAAATCGTTTTCTAGTTTGTTGATCTGATTACATTAAAATTGGTATCAGAGCAACATCAAGAGAGAAATATTTTGGGTTTGTTGTTCTGGGTATTTTACAAGTG